>JAGDYQ010000099.1:2734970-2872470 GCA_021962125.1 Bulinus truncatus
ATTTTGGAAAAATTTCCTGAAAGTTTATTACATTGAAGAACATGTACATATATCAAACATAAAAAAGAATTATATCCGCAAGTATAACTTATTACATTATTGTCATTTTTAAAAAAATGGTTTCAGTATCAAACAGTTACTATACTAATAAAATAGAGTATAAAATTATAAATTGCACTGATTGAGCAATAATATTGTAGTTTTAAACTATTTATTCTGGAACAAACATTGTAAACGTTTTGGTATTTTCCCAAATCGAATGATAACATTTTCTTTATTTTTGTCCTTGTTTTGAGATATTCTTTTTCTGCGGATACTCATCATACAAAGACCAGATAAACGATCATCACCAGCTGTTGAGCGTAGCCACGTTTTTACGGGTCTTAGAGTGCTAAACGATCTCTCAATTGTGCATGTTGTTACTGGAAAAGTCAATGATGTAAAAAAAAAAAGCCATTTTAATAATGGGGAAAAAATTGGTCTTATCTAAAACCTCACAAAGAGTCATTGTTTTTCCCCTTTACTAGTTTTACATGTCCATATATCATACAAGGTTTCAATCTCCTTGATTAAATTGTCAATGCGTAATATGCAATGATAGCCCTGGCTTGATCCATAAATGCGATTTTTTCTAGTTTTGTCATCAAAAAGGGATGCAAAACTAAAAGGGAAAATGCTGGTTTATTTTCTACACAAAAACGAGTTTCCAGTTTATAGAATCAAGGTAAGGTGTAAAAACAGTTATTCTAAAATAATCCTTAGGCAAATCAACTTTTGCATTTTTCCTGTTCATTTGTCTTCCAGCTTGTCTTGGAGGTTGAATGTCGACACCTATGTCACCTTTTGTAACTAAAAATTTCCGTATACCTCTTATCACAATTCTGTCGATCAGCAGCCAATGTAGTCAACAATTCTTCAATGTATTCTGTGTACTGCCAGTAAATCTAAATGCACTGACTGTAATTTTTGGGTCACAGCTTCTAGGTTTGATGAATATTTTTGTATAATAACTAAACAAACAACAAATGTACCCCAACCCTAACCTCTTAAGCACAAAGTAACCGATGTGCAACTTGCTTACTTTTTCCAGATTGTTCTAAATATTCCAGTTGTTTAACAATTTCTGTCACATTTTCAGCGAAATTCCGCAAGCTTTTATATGTATGTGTTCATCTAGTTTCACATAGCAAAGGAACATTAGGAATTAGTTTTCTTCGCTGATTTATTTCTCAGAAAAAAAATATAATTGACTTAATTTTTCCTATTGTGTTTCGTACAGCATTCACATTATTTAAATCGTTCACGACAGGATTTAGTTTATGTAAACTGCAATGTACAAAAGCTGCTTTGGGGTCTTTTTTTCGAATTATTGCTTGGACTCCTCCTTCTTTACCTGCCATTGTAGAACATCCGTCTTATCCTTGACCAACAAGATTTGTCATATCTAATCCAAATTCTAATGAATTTGTAATGGTTTTCTTTGACAAATCTAACATCAAGTTACATCTGCTCAATGCCTGAAATTATGTTGTATCGTCGGCACGTATGTATAGAAATTGCAACTGAATTATTTGTTTAACGAACAATGTCTTCACACAAGAGAGACCCACACATTTCGATCATAGTGTTTTGTGTAATTGCCGAGATATACTTAGCAATACAAGAACCAATTGACAAATGATTACCTAGAACTTCATCTCCAGATTCAACACGAAACTCTAACAGGTCGTAAAAATTACCAAAATGTGTTTCTTTTCCACGAAGTGCCAAATCATACATGCCGCAAAAATGGATTGAAGAAATGGTGGGACCCAGTTTGTTGCAGTTTTCTTGAATTTGTCTTCTAAATGATGAGTTCAACTGCTCATCTATAGAACTGCTTTGGCTACCAATAGTGCAACAAAATAGCTTGCATCTTTGATAAGAGCCTTTGTGCCATGTGCTTTAAATCTTTAAATTTTGTGCATGGTTTGATGACAATTGCCCCCCTGAACTCGTGGAATTACTTTTTGTGGAAACAACACGCAAAGTTTGCAAAAGGAACCTTTTAACATTTGCGAGTATACAACCCACGATGAATAGTCTGATAACCAAGCATATCTAAAACCTCTGTTTCCACCACTGTCAGGTCTAAAAATCATACTTTTTATCAGGGGTCCAACAATCAAGGATCAGCAGCAATTTCAACTCATTTGAAAGGTCGTGTATCAAGACATACCTTCCAATATCCAACTTAGGACGATTATAAACTAACAAGAGTTGCCAGATTTTAAAAAAAAACCTGAATGCCAAAAACATTTTCGAAGGGCAATTCAAGCTACAGAAGGCCAAATTAAACAAAAAAAAAATTAAAATTGGAACATGCTTGTAGTCTAAATGTTTGAATTTTCAATACATTTATTTATGTCAATATAAATAAATATTGTTATACTTAACTTAGATTTAATTGAGAAATAAACCTGTATGGCTTTGTCAGTTTAAAAAAAAAAGTATTTTTGCCCCCCTCTGGAAAAATTCCTAGCGACGCCCTTGCCCGGAGCTTATTAATTTTTGTTCTAATATTGTTCATGTAAAGGAGATTATAGAAAGAGTTTATGGCTTCTGAAGTTTAGTACGGGCCCATAAATGTGTTGAGTTAGTGGGGGTTTTTAATTCTTAGTCTTGTGCACTTTTTTAAACAAGCAATTAAGCCTGTTCCATTCTGGACACAGGACTTGTTAGCGCATTTTCGTGTTATGTATCAGTACGTTTGTTAGCTTTCAGTAAATATTTGTAAATTTTGGAAATGTTTATAAATTCAATTGTGTAATGCATATATCTGTAAAAAAAATTATAAAGACGTTTCTTTATATTTGAAAAAAAAATTATTGTCTCTTAAATCTAACTACAAGTGGTTTGTGGTTACTGAAATAGGACTCATAATTGAAAACATTCGAAATTATAGTCATTTAATCGTCCGAAAACTCCGTCAATTGTGGCATAACTCTGATACTTTCAATTAAACTCAGAACACAAGCTTACTATTTCATTTGATGAGTTTCTTAACAAATCTTGGTGAAACTACGTGCTGCAGTATTTCGCACCAAATGAATGGGTTATTGAACGTACAAGGTGTATATATAATATATAAGCCCCTTAGGAGCCCTGAAGCCCGGCCCTCAGAGGGCCTATCGCAAAATGAACTTTTGATGTACACCTGGCAGACCAAGACCTACAAAATGATATATACATCATGGGTCTAGGACTTATAGCTGCTGAGATATAAACGCTCCTTTATTAATATAGCTTATATAGTAAAAAACGGTACTAAGCCCACTTTTACGGCCCGCAGAGGTCATATCGCGAAATGAACTTTTGCTGCACACATGGCAGGCCAAGACCTACAAAATGATATATACATCATGGGTCTAGGACAGGGGTTTTTTTGCTCAATAAGAGGTGGTGGGTCTCTTCAATAAGAGGTGGTGGGTCTCTGAAGTTTTTAACTTTTTACCAAATGAAGAAAACTATAAGAGGTGCCGGGTTGCATTTCAGAGGTGCCGGAACGCAGATCCGGCGCGCTACATGGCAAAAAAACCCCTGGTCTAGGACTTATGGTTGTTGAGATCTAGGGTGATGACAGACAGACAGACAGACAAAACGGGGACAATAGAGCATTTTTTTTTCGAAAATGCTCTAAAAATGTATAAGAAATTTACCAACAAAAGACATTATAATGTATAAGAAAATGTTAAATAACACAATATTTTTCTTTTCAAAGCATTTTCATAATAGTCTATTTTTAAAGTTTTTGTATATATATATATATATATATATATATATATATATATATATATATATATTTATATATTTATTTATTTATTTATTTACAGTTTATACCTATTCAAACTTCTCTAAAAATTTTAACTATATTTTGCCTTGCAGGGGACACACCAGCTGTGTTTCTCTCATCACCTTGATGAATGTTTATTTTGTGAATCTTCCGTTCACCTGTCTCCATTTTGTTGTTTACTTTATACCACTTATTTCCCACCTCTCTTTTTTTATATTTGTTTTTTCTTAATCTTCTAGTTTTTGTTTAAGGAAAAGAAAAAAAATTGCATGCTTGAAATTGTACTGAGTGGTTCAGTAAATTGGCAGCTACATTTATATAAAATCTGGCACAGAAGAACAACGATAGAAAGTAATCAATGTATTATTATCAAACTTGTTAGAGAAATACAGATATTTTAATTTAGTGATGAAAGGGGGAGGCAAGGAGGGTGACTTTAAGATGACATTTAAGTAAAGGTTGTTGTTTGAATGTTGTTGTTGCAATGTATGTGGGTTGGTGTTCTGGGTTGAAGTAAATTTGTTATGTTGCTATGTATGTGGGTCGGTGTTCTGGGATGAAGTAAATTTGTTATGTTGCAATGTATGTGGGTCGGTGTTCTGGGTTGAAGTAAATTTGTTATGTTGCAATGTATGTGGGTCGGTGTTCTGGGATGAAGTAAATTTGTTATGTTGCAATGTATGTGGGTCGGTGTTCTGGGTTGAAGTAAATTTGTTATGTTGCAATGTATGTGGGTCGGTGTTCTGGGATGAAGTAAATTTGTTATGTTGCAATGTATGTGGGTCGGTGTTCTGGGATGAAGTAAATTTGTTATGTTGCAATGTATGTGGGTCGGTGTTCTGGGTTGAAGTAAATTTGTTATGTTGCAATGTATGTGGGTCGGTGTTCTGGGATGAAGTAAATTTGTTATGTTGCAATGTATGTGGGTCGGTGTTCTGGGTTGAAGTAAATTTGTTATGTTGCAATGTATGTGGGTCGGTGTTCTGGGTTGAAGTAAATTTGTTATGTTGCAATGTATGTGGGTCGGTGTTCTGGGTTGAAGTAAATTTGTTATGTTGCAATGTATGTGGGTCGTTGTTCTGGGATGAAGCAAATTTGTTATGTTGCAATGTATGTGGGTCTGTGTTCTGGGATGAAGTAAATTTGTTATGTTGCAATGTATGTGGGTCGGTGTTCTGGGTTGAAGTAAATTTGTTATGTTGCAATGTATGTGGGTTGGTGTTCTGGGATGAAGTAAATTTGTTATGTTGCAATGTATGTGGGTCGGTGTTCTGGGATGAAGTAAATTTGTTATGTTGCAATGTGTGTGGGTCGGTGTTCTGGGTTGAAGTAAATTTGTTATGTTGCAATGTATGTGGGCTTGTGTTCTGGGATGAAGTAAATTTGTTATGTTGCAATGTATGTGGGTTGGTGTGTTAAAACAAATTTATATATTTAAACCTTTTTATAGACAAATTGACTAAAATGTGTATAGACAGACAGAAAGATATAGACAGAGAGAAAGATAGATAGATAGATAGATAGATAGATAGATAGATAGATAGATAGATAGATAGATAGATAGATAGATAGATAGATAGATAGATAGATAGATAGATAGATAGATAGATAGATAGATAGATGATAACTGTATTTATCTACTTGTTTCAGGGCAGTCTTGGTTAGTTCCTGGACCTAACGATGACCCAAATGGTAATATTTTATGCTAAGTCTGTTTGTGTGTGTGTGTGCTAATAATTCAAAGAAAAGTATTATTTTATCAGTGTCTTCTCATTTCAAAAGTCAGACTGGTGTGCTAAGATCTACACTGAGTAGCCTACAATTCAGTACAATTTTGAGATGGATTTTATAAGGGTGTTTTCACAGAACATGTCCAGAGAAACATGTGCACAGAAATACGTCCACAGAAAGATGTGCACAGAAATACGTCCACAGAAACATGTGCACAGAAACATGTCCACAGAATGTGTAGGAAATCTGTCCACATATATAGACTTAAAAATTGAAATGGAGAGAATGTGGGGAATGAGAACCACCATCATAGCTGTTTTTGTGTGGGTGTTCTGTGTATTAAAATAAAGACCTTGATAATATCACTGATAGAATACCAGGGAAGGTAAATATATGTGAGATTCAAAAGGCTGCATTGCTAGGGACAGCCCACATCTTACGGATGGCTCTCTCCATAAATAAAATTGAAAGGACGCCATGGTCCCCTTAGGTCCATGCAATGGACCAAGCGACTTTGCTGACCAATGGAAACAATACTCGCTAACACACCATAATACTACTAATAATAATGTATATTAAACATACAAAATATAAACATAAAATATCCCATATTGGGCTGTGTGTGACGTCATATTCAGGTGAACGTTTTGTGCTACTATGTAATACCTGTCAGTCTTTGTGTTACTGTGTAATACCTGTCAGTCTTTGTGTTGCTGTGTAATACCTGTCAGTCTTTGTGTTACTGTGTAATACCTGTCAGTCTTTGTGTTGCTGTGTAATACCTGTCAGTCTTTGTGTTACTGTGTAATACCTGTCAGTCTTATGTCCAACTCAGTGAAAGAACACTTTTGTTTCGTTTTATTTTTCGTTTACAGATCCTTGTATTTTCTTATTTAGAAGGCTACATTTGATTGGGGAATTATTTGTTTAGAAAATGATTATGTAGAAAATGTATTATCTCTATAATGATTAGTATGCATTATCTTTATTTCTATAGTTTAAAAAAAACTATGCATATTCAATTACTTGTAAAACTGATTTCCCTCTCAGTTGAAATGTGTAGCACGACCCTGCCAGACGATGATTCAGACCCGTTGATTTGTCCTCAAGGTTACGTCTGCAGCGTTGATGACGTCGAAACAAGTGTAGAGGAGGAAGAAGTTTCCAATAGAGGCCGCTGTGTTAAGATAATTGATGATGTCACGGTAAAAACTAGTAAGTGGCAAAAAGCTGTCATATCAGGGTTGGGAGAATCGCGAATTAAAATAATGTATTAATTTTGATAGATGGGCCTTATCTAGATTTAATTAATGGAATGTTATATGAGCTAATAAAAAATTCAATGTCAATGATGTGAACGGATTGAGGTGAGCAGGGGTGAATCCAACTGGCCATACTTGGCCCGTGGTTTAGGCCTACTCCAGTATGTACAAGATGCTCATAATATTGATTAATTCGGTTCATATTTTGCACCTAGATGAATATTTCTAATTTGATGACTGCTGGCAAAATTACAAAAAGGAAAACATCAAACGAGTCGAAATGTTTGTTATTCATCTGGGAAAAAAACCGTCTGCAGAATAGATAGGCTTACCGAATTAAGCTCGTCCGTCGTCCATTAATTACGTCAACAACTTAAGGATTAGGAGGGGGTGGTGAACATGTTTGACAGTTGTTGACATGGGGGAGGGCAGTGGCGTCACTAGGGGGGTGCGGGCCGCACCGAGTGACACCATTTTAGGGGTGACACCAAAACGAACAATTTAAAATTTCATAGCGAGAAAAAACTCGGTATAGTGAATTTTCGGTTTGATAACCGATCATTGTTCAAAACATGAGCATCAGCACTGGGTGCCACCATGCAGAGCAGTAGCACAGGGTGCCACCATGCAGAGCGGTAGCACAGGGTGCCACCATGCAGAGCGGTAGCACAGGGTGCCACAATGCAGAGCTTCTGGTGCATAGGTAAATGAATAAAATTTAAAGCTGCTCGGATCAATCTGGAATTATTTGTAAACGCACTAAAAAATGACGCATGTAGTCACATGGTTTCATGAAATTGGAGACGTAGTTTACAAACTCAGTTTAATGAAAGTAATATACATCTTTCTGAAATACAGTTATACTATCGCTTTTATGCAGGAAAATTCAAAATATGTACCATAGTGACACCACTGGGGGACAGGCCCGTAGCGTGCTGGGGGCCAGGGACCCCCTGCGTTTTGTCTGGCCCCCTCTGCTTGTTTGCTCTACTTAGTAACAACTATTTCCTGCCCCCCCTCCTGCTATGGCCTAGCCCCTGCTGTAGAATGCCTGCCCCCTGCTGTAAAATTTTCACGCTACGGGGCTGCTGGAGGAAAGGGGTGTGTGAAGATTTTTAAATGTAACAAAAAAAATTCTTTTGGAAAATTTACTCCATGATTAATAGTTGTTTTTGTTTTGTGTGTCTTGTTAGAATACATACATTAAGAGCTTAAAGGCCAATCTTCTATTAGTGAAATTAATTCTCGGTGTCCACAGATTAGTTTGGTGGTGTCTAAAATATTAATATAAATTTTAGTAAACAGTGTACTAGTTAAGAATCTAAATTATCTCCCTATGAATTATTTTTAGCCATTAATATTTTGAAACAAATCAAATTAAATGTTCGAATTTCCCAATATCGTCGGCATCCGTCCGTCTCGAGAGACGATGGTGTAGGTAAGTTGAGTCTACAAAACACCGCCGGGAGTGGGTGTGCAGTAGGGTGATAACAAAAAAAAAATTTTTATGAAACCACTTGCAATCGAGGAACTTTTATGTGTAATTTAAGAATATCAATTGCATTTTAAATTTTTTTGAAAAAAGTTCCCCCACCTGCCCATTTTTCGGAAGAAAAAAGTGAAAAAATATTTTTTTTTCAAAAAAAAAGGACATGTTTTTTTTATCTTAATTCAAAAGAGTATAAATAATAACTAATCAACTTTTATTAAGAAATAAGATATAGAACAGTTAGTAATATGTACAGAATGTACAAGAAATGTTCAAAACATATTTCGTCCTATGAACTTCAGATTCAAAAATTCAATTTTTCTCGATTTCGCATAAAGTTCCGCCATCAGTTTCACAGCACGTTCAGCAATTTGGTTAGATCTGGGAATGTCAATTAATGACTTCTCGACTGACCAATGGGTCTTTAAACACTTAATTGCCTTCTTGCATTTTATCTTGATGAGTGAGGTAAACAGTTCATTGAAGGACGCTTCATTGTAGTGTTGCGAATCGAACCAAGCATTTGCCCATTCGTAGCAGATGAAGTTGCAGGCAGAAGCGAGAATACTGCGCCACTCTGGTATCAGAAATAATGCTATAACAGTAAATATTGCATGTGAATTCCATCTTGCCTGGTGTAAATTTGGTAATTTATTCCAGCTGATGCGAGGCC
This sequence comes from Bulinus truncatus, assembly GCA_021962125.1. Classification (NCBI taxonomy): domain Eukaryota; kingdom Metazoa; phylum Mollusca; class Gastropoda; family Planorbidae; genus Bulinus; species Bulinus truncatus. Next base: position 2,743,958 of record JAGDYQ010000099.1, read on the forward strand.
AACGTGGGTTCTCGCCTGTGCTAACATCTTTTGTCGCAAGAAGCGGTAATCAGCTTGAAGAGTGACATAGTTTTGTGTTAATTTGCCCATGAAGGAATAGTTGAGTAAGAATCTTGTTTGCTCATTGGCTCTTGAATAAGAAAATTCATGACATGTTTCAGAAGAAGGTCGAGTACATGGTGCTGACAGTCAATATATTGTGGCTTCTGAAAGCCATTGCTCAAGACATCATCCTGTATGAGCTCTACAATCCCGTGCAAATGGTCAGTATTTCTGCGGTCGTGTTGCAAATTAACATACAAATATTTTCTCAATCATCATATTCATCTATTAGCTGATGTAGTTCATTGTGAATGGCCGCGGCAGAACCACTCTCACATTTGAGAATACCGAGTATGATTTCGGTTGTCACCTTTTTCAGCAAACCTACTTGATTCTCTTCCCCTTGCACTCTTTTACCATCAAACTGGACACAATAGGGATCTTTGCTTTGAAGTTTTTGAACAATTTTAGTTTTCATTTTCCGTCCTTCAGAGATTACTCATTTCCAGACACCCGCCTGACTTGGAACTGGCACATCATGACCCTGTTCAGCAATGGTTGCAAGAACGTCATGTGCTTTATGTGTGGAAATGATTTTCAGTACTAGTAAACCCGCCGTTCTAGTGCTTGCTCTTTGGTATTTCGGTTTGCATTCAGAAGATGACGTTTAAGAAATAGTTGGCGACTCGGGTGAAGAAGCAGAGGTTTCAGAATCCGAAGATTTTGAGACAGTTGTATGTTTTTGTGTAGGTTTTGAGACAGTCGTGTGTGTTTGTGTAGTTTATGAGACAGTTGTGTTTGTTTGTGTAGGTTTTGAGACAGTTGTGTGTGTTTGTGTAGGTTTTGAGACAGTTGTATGTGTTTGTGCAGGTTGTGAGACAGTTGTATGTGTTTTTGTAGGTTGTGATTGAGAAAAGCTGGCTTGAGATTGAGTTTTTGATAGTCGGATTCGTTTTCTTGGGTGGAATGATTCCTAAGGGGCTTGTTTGACCATTGAATAACCAATCTTTCCTCCACTGTTAACTTGCCTCTGGTAGAGCTCTTTATCCTCTGTGCTTTTCCATTCTCCATTAACGTTGGTGACATCAAATAACTGAGAAAGTGTTATCAGATGGTTTCTTTTTGTTTTTGTCATATAAATCAATCAGACCATTGAGTTTCATTCTGATTAGTGTGCTGGATAATAGTGGAAAGTCTAGAATTTTCCTCCAGAGCAATTCTATATCAGTAATCATAATTTTGATTCGATCCAGTCGCCGTTTCTGGCTATTGAACAGAAAAGTGAAGTTTCCAAGAATTTGACGGTTTGTCGGCATCCATGTGAGATTGATTAGCTTTACAACAGATAGAATTCTTGGATACCTCTTCTGTTTAGAAGATGAGGAAAGATGAGTATAGTAAATGCCTTGTTTATAAACAAATGGAAACAGACGACTGAAATATGCTTAAAAGCAGTCTAGAAAGTCATATATAATAATTCAGTGTGAAATCAAAAACGAGCGTCAAACTGCGCGATATGAGAAAACAAAAATTAAAAGGTGGGGGAACTTTTTTCAATTTAAAAAAAAATTAATGTTGCTACTGTCATCTACATACAATTGTTCCTCGAATGTAAGGGGTTTCAGTTTCGTTACGAAAAAAAAAGGAAAATAGTTATCACCCTAGTGTGCAGTCCGACTCGGGAGTGGCAATCCCTGCCGCACTTGTCACACTTGAAAATAGTTGGTTGTTGTAGTTGTTGTTGTAGCTGTTCTTTTTTCCGCTTCCGTCTTGTTCTTTTCAGGGCAGCATTATCCTGTCGCTCAGCCTCTGCGCGCAATGAACCCTGCCGGACAGCGAGCCTCCAGGACTGGCGGTCGGCTGCTTGGCTCTCCCAGGAGTTGGGGTTAATGGAGCACTGTTTCATATCCTATTTGCAGGTGTCTTTGTAGCGCATTTTAGGTCGCCCTGTTTTCCTCTGGCCGGTAACTAGCTCGCCATAGAGTAGGTCCTTCGGGATGCGGCCTGCGTCCATTCTTTTGACATGACCGAGCCATCTGAGGCGTCTCTCGCTGAGAACTGCAAACAAGCTGCTCATGTTGGCCCTCTCCAGCACCCCAGTGTTGGGGATCTTGTCTTGCCACTTTATCTGCAGTATAAGTCGCAGGCACCTCATGTGGAAATTGTTTAGCTTCCTTTCGTGCCTCGCGTAAGTGGTCCACGTCTCGCATCCATAGAGGAGGGTACTAAGTATACAGGCCTGGTAGACGCGCAATCTGGTATTTTTGGTGAGGCTGGGGTTTTCCCACACACGTTGCTTTAGTCTCGCCATGACTGTGGCTGTGTTGGTTGGTTTTCCGCTCTTCAGAACTTCTGGTGGGATTCCATCGCTACCGGGTGCCTTTCCGTTTGCAAGACAGTCGATGGCTTTGCTTAGTTCATCCACGGTGGGTGTGGTGTCTAGCTCCTCCATGACAGGCAGATCTGGGATAGCGCCAAGAGCGGCATCAGTCACAGTGTTCTGGGTTGCATATAGCTCCCAAGTAGTGTTCGGTCCACCTCTGCATCTGTTTTTCCTGGTCCTTGATGACCTCTCCTGTTTTGGATATAAGGGGGGCGGTTTTGGAGGGAGTTGGGCCTATTGCCTTTTTGATGCCCTCGTACATCCCTCTTGCGTTTCCTGTATCGGCAGCTGCCTGGATGCTGCTACAGAGGTTCAACCAGTAGGAGTTGGCGCATTTGCGGGCGGTCTTCTGGGCTTTGTTCCTGGCTGTCCGTAGGGCTTTTAGTGTGTTTGGACTGGGCCTGGCCTTGTAGGCCAGTAGGGCTTTTCTTTTTACCTCCGTAACGGGTTCCATTTCCTCCCAGTGGGCCTCGTACCAATCGGCGTTTTTCCGCTCTATCTTTCCATAGGTGGTGATGGCGGAGTTATATACGACATCGCGCAGACGCGACCACCTAGAGTCGATGGTGTCAACTGCTAACTTTCTTTCACTGAGTGTAACTTCCAGACTGCTGATAAACTGTTGGTTTATTTCGGGATTTCTGGCACAGTTGATATTGATGCGTGGGCGACCTTTTTTCTTGGAGTGATGCAGTTTCTTCGGCGTTATGCGCATCTTGCTTGCCACGAGGGCGTGGTCCCTGTCGCAGTCTGCACTGTGGTAGCTGCGGGTGAGGAGGATACTGTCGATATTCCCTCTTCTGGTGAGGACGAGGTCGAGTTGGTGCCAGTGGAGGGAGCGTGGGTGCCTCCATGACACCTGATGGATCTCTTTGCACCTGAAGAAGGTGTTGGTCACGCACAGGCCATGGTGACACGAGAGCTCAAGCAGTCTCTGGCCATTTTCATTTATCTTTCCCCTCCCAAAGCTTCCGAGACAGGTGGGCCAAGCCACATGGTCAGCTCCTACCCTTGCGTTGAAATCACCAAGGAGATAAAGGCTATCGGTGCTAGGAATCTTCAATAGCGCTTCATCTAGGGACTGGTAAAATTGATATTTCTCCTCGGCAATGGAGCAGAGGGTTGGAGCATACACGCTGAATATGTGAGCTGGGCCAGAGGACGTTGACAGTCGGAGGATTAGTAATCCCTCAGAGCCGTCTGTTGGGGGCTCTATGAATCTGACAAGGTGTTTTTCACCGCGAAGCCAACACCGTGTTGCCTCGGTTGGTCTGAGGACTTCCCTTGCCAATAGAATGTGTAGTTTGCTTCTCTGATGGTGCCGGTTTCAGCCAGCCGGGTCTCCTGTAGAGCGGCGATGTCGATGTTTAGTCGTAAGAGTTCCCTGTCAATGACAGCGGTCTTCCTTGCGTCATCAATCTGCTGAAGGTCAGATGTGAGTCCGGTACACATGGTCCTGATGTTCCAGCTTGCGAATCGAAGAGCTGGAGGCTTCTTGCTAGTTTTTATCTTGAATTTGCCTGGTGAGTGTGTTTTTTGGCCCACTTTTTGAGAAGTGCATCTCTAATCCCCACGCACCCAGTGGGGCAGGTGAGCCATGGCGAGACAGCATCCAACTGGCTGGGGGCTGCCCAGCTTGAGGCGGGCGGTAGCTGTCCAATGAGGCGCGATGACCTCTCCCACCGTCGAAAGAGACCCCTGGCGCTCGTTTCCTTCGCCAATCGGATGAGCTTAGAACCGGTAACTGTCCCCTTCCGTGTTGTATCGACATCGTGCGACGACGCTGGAGTATCCTCTCCAGTTTAGCTACAGAGCCTGGGCAGGGTAATATGGAGGGATAGCTGTTGCCCGTGCAGCAGTCCCCCCTCTCCGCGCAACTGAGGGATCCAAGGGAAAGACAGAGTCGATACGGCTTGGCTTCAGCTGCGCCGCAGGAGTTGCCGGCGTTGACAATATAAGGTCTGGCTGCCTTGGGGACTCCAGCTCCGGATTTCTTTTCAGGGTTTACTCCCTTAGCCTATCCTCGTAGGAGGTATGCCGCTAGGCAGCGGAGGTTTGAAAACAGAGTTTTCCTTCTTCTAGGTGAGCTACCAACCGAGGTTGACGAGCCCCATCTGCCCGAAGCGGCTGGTTTTGAGGCGCCAGTGAACCGCCTTCGCCCCTTCTCCTGTCAGTGGAAACGGTTTCGCCGGGCTTAGTAGCTAAGCCGCACGAGAAGGCCAGGAGTTGGACTTGGTTGTCAGAGGCTATTTGAGACGCACGCCATTGGGAGTTTTTTATTTGTTAGTGGGAGCTTATCCCCACTACCAACCCCCGGCAGTAACAACCTTGAAACCCAAAATAACAATATGTGTATCAGTCTGAGTATTTAGTCAGATATCTCTGTCGGCAGAGCGCTTATGCAGCAAGCTCAAACTGGTAATAAAGATGTACATTTCACGACCGTTTATTATGGACAATAATTTCTTAAATTAATTCTTCTACTGCCTTATTACACATATTCCTTTTCTAAATATAACTAAAAAATGTTTTATTTTAATTGGAAAGATACGGTAGACTTTCAATTATCTGGCCTTATGTTGCCAGATTGATCTATAGAATACATAATAATTAACTGCCTTGTATATTTAAAGAAAAATAAACCATTCAATTCTATTGAAGTTTATTAGGCTATATTTTTATTATTAACTAGTTGCAAGTACCCGGCTTTGCCCGGGTTTAAAATAAGGTTTTCTGTTTACCTTCTGTTTTCTCCCTACCCCCTCTCTCCCTTCCTCTCTCTCTCCCTCCCTCCCTCTCCCTTTCCCTTCCCCCCTTTTCTCCCTCCCTCCTTCTCACTCCCTCTCCCTCCCTCTCTCTCCCATTTCTCCCTCTCTCGTTCCCTCCCATCTCTCTCCCTCCCTAACCCCTCTCTCCCTCCCTTCATTCTCCCTCCCTCCTCTCTCCACCTCTCTCCCTCTTCCTCCCTCCCTCATTCCCTCTCTCCCTCCTTGCCCCCCTCACTCTTTATCTCTCTCCCTCCCTCTCTCCCACCCTCTCTCTCTCCCTCTCTCCAACCCTCTCTCTCTCCTTCCCTCCCCTCCCTCCCTCCCTACCCCCTCTCCCTCCCTTCCTTTCTCTTTCCTTCCCTCCCTTTCTCTCTCCCTCTCCTCCCTCCCTCTCCCATCTCCCTCTCTCTCTCTCCCCTCCCTCTCCAATCTCCCTCTCCCCCCTCCTTCTCTCCCCCTGTCCATCCCCCTCCCTCCCTCTCTCCCCTCCCTCCCTCCCTCCTCCCTCCCTCCTACCCTCCTTTCCTCTCTCTCCCCCCTGCCCCTCTCTCTTTATCTCTTCCTCCCCATTTCTCCCTCTCTCGTTCCCTCCCCTCTCCCTCCCTAACCCCTCTCTCCCTCCCTTCAAAGTCGAGTATTTGCAGCATGAAAAAAAAACAACAACAATATTTTTTTTTCCCGTCCCTAGCCCTTTCTTCACCGTCCGTTCAATTACACATTCACTTGGTGCGCGATTTTTATTTATAGTGAAGGCGATCCCATACCGTGGATACTTTAATATAGTAAAATACTAAAATAATTAATTACAATTAAACTACGCATTGAGATTGTATTAATAATGTTAATAATGTCACAGAAACATTTTAATTAACGTATTTCGGTTTATTGAAGTGCACCTTTAATTTTAATCTTCTCTCCCTCCCTCTCCCATCTCCCTCTCCCCCTCCTTCTCTCCCCCTGTCCATCCCCCTACCTCCCTCTCTCCCCTCCCTTCCTCCCTCCCTCCTACCCCCCCGATAGGTAAATAGATATGACTATTGATTTCATCATGTTTACAATTGGAGTTTCCGGGAGTTACCCCTCTTTTAAAAATGTGTCATAGGGAAATGACGTCACAGAGGAATTTTATCTATGGCGCCGTCGAGATTACTTTAATATAGTAAAATACTAAAATAAAAATAATTAATTACAATTAAACTACCCATCGATATGAAACGAAACCTGTCCTATAACCTTCCCCATGTAATTATGTGTATGTGTAACGAATTTCACGTTTTTTGGTTTTCTGGATCTTGAGTTATAAGGGAACAGACACACAGACAGACAACTAATGCGTCTTATAAGTATATATATATATATATATATATATATATATATATATATATATATATATATATACTTATTATTATGGTTTCACACTTCTAAAATCCTTCTTCATTCCTTTACCTTCCTCAAAGTGTACACATCAGAGAGCATAAAAAACATCAACAATTCTTTGCATCACAAAGGCACAATACAGCACCAGCGCGCAAGTTCTATTCGATCATAGGGAAATGACGTCACAGAGGAATTTTATTTATGGCGCCGTCGAGATTACTTTAATATAGTAAAATACTAAAATAAAAAAAAATTAATTAAATTAAACTACCCATCGATATGAAACGAAACCTGTCCTATAACCTTCCCCATGTAATTATGTGTATGTGTAACAAATTTCACGTTATTTGTTTGTCTGGATCTTGAGTTATAAGGGAACAGACAGACAGACAGACAGACAACAAATGCGTCTTATAAGTATAGAGATAAAACTATATATAATCACTAGTTGCAAGTACTCGGCTTTGCCCGGGTTTAAAATAAGGTTTTCTGTTTACCTTCTGTTTTCTCCCTACCCCCTCTCTCCCTTCCTCTCTCCCTTCCTCTCTCTCTCCCTCCCTCCCTACCCCTCTCTCCCTTTCCCTCCCTCCCTCTCCCTCCCTTTCTCCCATATCCCTCTCTCCCCTCTCCCCTCCTCTCCCAACGTCCATCCTCCCTCTCTCCTTCCCTCCCCTCTCTCCCTCCCCTTTCCACCTCTCTCCCTCCCCCTCTCTCCCCCTTCCTCCCTCCCTCATTCCCTCTCTCTCCCTCCCTGCCCCCCTCACTCTTTATCTCTCTCCCTCCCTCTCTCCCACTCTCTCTCCCTACCCGCTCTCTCCCTCCCTTCCTTTCTCTCTCCATCTCCCCCTACTCCCTCTCCCATCTCCCTCTCCCCTTGCTCCCTCTCCCATCTCCCTCTCTCCCCCCTTTTCTCCCCTCCCTCCCCCTTTTCTCTCTCCCTCCCCTTTCCACCTCTCTCTCCCTTCCTCCCTCCCTCATTCCCTCTCTCTCCCTCCCTGCCCCCCTCACTCTTTATCTCTCTCCCTCCCTCTCTCCCACCCCCTCTCTCTCCCTACCCCCTCTCTCCCTCCGTTCCTTTCTCTCTCCCTCTCCCCCGCTCCCTCTCCCATCTCCCTCTCTCCCCCTTTTCTCCCTCCCTCCCCTTTCCACCTCTCTCCCCCCTTCCTCCCTCCCTCATTCCCCTCTCTCTCTCCCTCCCTGCCCCCTCACTCCAGGGTTTTTTTTGCCATGTAGCGCGCCAGATCTGCGATCCGGCACCTCTGAAATGCAACCCGGCACCTCTTATAGTTTCCTTCATTTGGTAAAATGTTAAAAACTTCAGAGACCCACCACCTCTTATTGAAGAGACCCACCACCTCTTATTGAGCAAAAAAATCCCTGCCTCACTCTTTATCTCTCTCCCTCCCTCTCTCTCTCTCCCTCCCTCCCTACCCCCTCTCTCCCCTCCTTTCCTTTCTCTCTCCCTCTTTCCCATCTCCTCTCTCCCCCTCCTTTTCTCCCCCTGTCCATCCCCCCTCCCTTCTCTCTCTCCCCTCCTTCCCTCCCTCCTACCCTTCTTTCCTCTCTCTCTCCCTCCTGCCCCCTCTCTCTCTCTCTCTTCTCTCTCTCCTCCCTCCCTATCCCTCTCTCTCTCTCTTTCTCTCTCTCTCTCTCTCTCTCTCTCTCTATATATATATATATATATATATATATATATATATATACTTATTATTATGGCTTCACACTTCTTCTAAAATCCTTCTTCATTCCTTTATCTTCCTCAAACTGTACAAATCAGGGAGCATGAAAAAACATCAACAATTCTTTGCATCACAAAGGCACAATACAGCACCAGCGCGCAAGTTCTATTCGAATCGGGAAATGACGTCACAGAGGAATTTTATTTATGGCGCCGTCGAGATTTCTTTAATATAGTAAATACTAAAATAAAAAAAAATAATTACAATTAAACTACCTATCGAGATGAAACGAAACCTGTCCTCTAACCTTCCCCATGTAATTATGTGTATGTGTAACAAATTTCACATTATTTGGTTATCTGGATCTTGAGTTATAAGGGAACAGACAGACAGACAGACAGACAGCAAATGCCTCTTATAGGTATAGAGATTCCTTTTGTTGCTGATCAATATTGGTTACTATGCCGGGTGGTGTGGTAGCCGGATAATTTCGAACCGAATAGTGAATACTATAGGAACAAAACTCAATGAAGAGCCGTATACTGTTAAATAATACTTGAGGGTTGAAGATGGATTCAAGTTTTTGTTAAAGCTCGTTATTTAGGTGAAGAGATTCGTTGATTTTGTTATATTAGTCAAATCAGATTTCAATGATTACAATTGGGGGGGGGGGGAAGAGTTTGTTTAAAGTTTTTTTTAACGTTATATTTTTGAAGGTGTGGGGGGGATACACGCAATTTTATTAGGGTGGTCACTAGTTAGAAATTTGTTGTTGACGTAATTAAAGACGAGCCCTAAGTAACTGGTTTAAAATGTGCTCAGTTATCCATTACAGGTTATAAACTAGTGGACTCATTGAGTCTTGTCATGAAGAATTCTTATGAAATTTTCTTTCTCTCCACCGTCCCGTCCACCCCTTTTCATCAAAGAAAATTTAAGGATTTTAAAAATAATTATTAAAAAAAAATAGTAATTAAAAATGTGCATTATATAACATAATAATTAAAACCACCCTTCTGTATATATCAGATTATTATTTAAATCCCTACCCCCACCCACACTCAGGTCTTGTCAATGCAACCCACTTTGACAAGTTTTTGTTTTGCAACCCACTTTGACAAGTTTTTGTTTTGCAACCCACTTTGACAAGTTTTTGTTTTGCAACCCACTTTGACAAGTTTTTGTTTAGCAACCCACTTTGACAAATTTTTGTTTTGCAACCAACTTTGACAAGTTTTTGTTTTGCAACTCACTTTGACAAGTTTTTGTTTTGCAACCCACTTTGACAAGTTTTTGTTTTGCAACCCACTTTGACAAGTTTTTGTTTAGCAACCCACTTTGACAAATTTTTGTTTTGCAACCAACTTTGACAAGTTTTTGTTTTGCAACTCACTTTGACAAGTTTTTGTTTTGCAACCCACTTTGACAAGTTTTTGTTTTGCAACCCACTTTGACAAGTTTTTGTTTTGCAACTCACTTTGACAAGTTTTTGTTTAGCAACCCACTTTGACAAGTTTTTGTTTTGCAACTTACTTGACAACATTTTGTTTAGCAACCCACTTTGACAAGTTTTTGTTTAGCAACCCACTTTGACAAGTTTTTGTTTTGCAACCCACTTTGACAAGTTTTTGTTTAGCAACCCACTTTGACAAATTTTTGTTTTGCAACCCACTTTGACAAGTTTTTGTTTTGCAACTCACTTTGACAAGTTTTTGTTTAGCAACCCACTTTGACAAGTTTTTGTTTTGCAACTCACTTTGACAAGTTTTTGTTTTGCAACTCACTTTGACAAGTTTTTGTTTAGCAACCCACTCTGATAAAAGAAAATCAAAGTTCTATTAATAGTATATATAGATTTACCCTTTTACTTTATAGATTTTCAAGCATATATTTTTGTAACATTTAGAGACATAGAGTTGTCATTTTGCATAACTAAATTCTCAACCTTTCAGTTATAAATTTTGTTGCGACCCATCTGAAATCCATCCATGACCACCAGTGAGTTGTGGCTCACACTTTGAGAAACTCTGCCCTAGATTTAGCAATGGAGAGTAAAATATATATATGCTTTAATTTTGTCGTTTTCTAAATACAAGAGATACTAATTGGTACTCACACTTTTATTTAGTCAATTCAATATTAATTGTGGGATGGACGGTAGGGTGGTGTAGATACTCGACTGTCAACCTGAGAGTCATGGATTCGATCCTCTGTGATAAACATGGAAATTTTCCAGGTGTTATTTGGTGCAAAGTCGTCCCACAAGTCCATCCAGCTTTTAATAGGTACCTGACTTAAGTTGGGGAAGTAAAGGCGGCTGGGCGTTGTGCTAACCACATAGTCCCTTCATATACCGAGGTTATAGAAACAGTTGAATTCTACACTTCATCTGCTCCAATGGCCCAATAGGGCTAAGGACTATTTAATTTATTTTTTTACAATGTTAATTAATATTTATATGGTGTAAGAAATTATTTTAACTTTTTGGTACAATTTAATATAAGCTCTTTTTTTTAAAGTTCTGTTATAGTTGTTTTTTTTTGTACTTCCCTTGCTTTTGTTGATAAAGTTTATATCAAATAATTTACAACACATAATGTTTTCAGCATCTGTCAGTGAAATTCAAAATGACCAACCAGTATCAGATGACCACTATGATACAGCATTACAACATGCTTGTTTAATTGATGATGGCCAGTTATTGATATCTGGTCATTCTTTGATACTAGATGGACAAAAGTGGTATGCAAACTTTCAGTTAGAAATTAGTTCTATGTACATTTTATATATTCAATGTTTGTATCTACTAGTATTTCAATTTTAAACCCTCAATTCACAGCTTGTGTCAAGACACAAAATTAAAGTGCAGTGATTGATGATCAAGTTTACTAGTTAATTTTTGTCAGAATAATTCAGGACATTAAAGAAGGAAAAGCAAAATTTGGTACAAGAAAATAACAATATTTATTAACAAAAATGAATTATATTTACATTTGAATGATGAAAAAAATGTTTACTGTTGTTAATCATCAGGCAAAACTTAATAATCAAGCAGTTCCTATATGTCCAATTATTTTGTTCAGGTTCTACTATAAAGAAGAATCAGCATCTATTGTAATACCTTCTTCTAATTTGGCAATTTCCTTTTTCATCTTAGAAATAGAATCTTTAGCTTTTTTTAGCTTTTCATTCATTTGATCGATTTCAAATCTGATTTTGCTATGAGCATTAGTAATTTTATTTTTGGTTCTTTCTTTCTTTTCTTCAACTGAAAAAATAAATAAATTAATTAATTTAATTTCATATTTAAATATTATTCACGGAAATAAAACTATTAATTTCTCCACAGGGTACAAATCAATATACAGTCAGGTCTCAATTTATCTGGCTAGAAAAATCCCACTAAAGTGCCACATAAATTAAACTGGCATTAAAAAAAGAATAAATTTTCTTCTTAATAAAGTGGATCAGTAATTTTTCTGAAAATAGCATAATTTCAAGAAAATTAGTTAAAATGAACATATAGTTGCATAAAAATGTTTAAAGACCTAATAAATCATCCAAAAATAGTAACTTTCCACTGAGGTATTTAAAAATAAATGAAATAAATTCAGTATAAAAAATTCATGTGTTCATATTATAAAGATTTTTCTTTTCAATTTAAAATGTTAAATGTTGTAAAGCTTGAAGTAAGTACATGTATCAATCAACAAATTCTTTGACCATGAAACAAATACAAAATAAAAAATGTATTTTCTGTAAAATGTATTCAAATTAGGCTGAGCCATTACTAGAAATAATTATCTTTGGAAGATACCAGCAGTATATGAAAAATGATACTGTCACAATATACATGTATAGAGTAAGAATTAATCTGAACATTTTTCCAAGTGCTTGTCTTTATGTAAGCTCCACTAAAAGACCAAACAATTACATGTTCACATTTTTATTTTTATGAAACACAAACCACATAAATTTGAATGTGCACAAATAACTCTGCATAAATTGAGAGCTGACTGTACACTAAATTTTATTTAAAAAATGGCATGGTAATCAAATGATATGTGCACAATGTTATTGAAGGCAGCATATTTGAAGATTTAGATTTAATGAATATAATGTTGTTCTGGTAAAAGAATTTTAAGAAACTGTGATAAATTGTGTAAACACTGTGCTAGATATTCTACTTATTTGTTGTTCAGATCAAGGAAAAAAAGGAAAGAGAAAAATAATTTTAATAAGTATTTATTATGGTCGAGAATCCAAGTGAGGTGAAAAATTAATTTGTTTGTGAGTAAGAGACATAAATAAATAGATACAAAATGTGTGTAATAGAGGTAATGATAGAACATACTTGGTATATCGCTATACATTAAAAAAATGTATTTCTTTGATTGGTTGGCTAATATATATATAATTTTAAATCATCAATTTATTCACTAGTATTGATTAAATTTGAGTTATTTTGTGTTGTTGTTTTTTTTTATAATTATTATTCATTTTGTGAGAATGTTTAAAGTTGGACTTAATTTTGTTTCTTTTTTAAATAAACAACATGCTTGAGCATAATCTTTAATTTGAACCATGATTTATAATTCTTTATTTTTTAAACATATTTTAAATTCTTAACATTAGGCTTATATATAAAAAAAACTATTAAAAAAAAATTAACTAAATCTGTATGCAAACTATTAAATATTTTAATTTTAACTTTTTTAAAATGCGCCAAAATTTCACTTTGTACAGACAAGTTAGGTAAAACAAGCCAGCACTAAAGTAAAAATCTATTGAAATAATTTTTTTCTCCTGGACAAATAAATATACAAGGTTACCAGCTACTTACAATCTGTCTCATGTTTGTAAGGGCCAATGCCTAATGAAGTTGTATTAGCCAGCATTGAATTCATTGTTGTAGTTGGATCTTGAAATATCTAAAAATAGAACACATGCATTTAAATGAAAAATACCCTTTGTAAGTCAGATACAAAAGTATAAAGGACAAAAAAATTAAAACAGTGAACTCCTCTTACACACTCTTTAAACGTAATATATTACAGTCACTCAATGCTGTTTAGCTGTTCAAAAAAGAATCATAAGCTTTAATAAGGTAGACACAAAACCACTATTATGACTTAAAAATTATTTGTTCCAATGTGCACAATGAAAAACGGAGGATCATGTGGTGTAAAGCACTTGACTGTCAATCTAAAGGTCACGGCGGAACTACAGAATTTTTAGGCCCTACTGTAAATTCTATGTTTCACTAAAAGCAATAGTGAAGATGAAAGAAGAATATTATACAAAGTAAAGTATTAAAATTATTCATTTTGTTAAGACCTGGAAAGGATGAAATGGGATGGTTTTTTGTAGTAATCTTCATATATCATAGCAATGGCTATGGAGACATCATGGGAGACAGGATTAGCTTCAGTACAAACACGTTTTTTAAGCCACCAGTGATCCACATCATGCTCTACTGGTGCCAATGCAAGTAAACTGCATCCTTAACAGAAAGATAACCAGGCATTTGTAGGCAATAATCTAAATAGCCCTGTGACCCCGCCATGAAAAGGGGAAAGCTTACATAGTTCAGTCATGACTCACATCAAGACACCCTCTATTAAGCTACCATAAATGCAGCTCCTTGGAGAGGCCGTTTTAGAAAAAACTTAACAAACAGGCCTATATAAAATATTAAAAACAGACCAAAGATGGTTATGTGACCAAGAGAGATTGGAGAAACCTATAAACTACAGGTTCCCTGAAGTCTTTCCAATGACAAAACTTGTTCAGGAACAAATGAAATAGAAATGTATAAAATAAGCATCAAAATGGTATGCAAAACAAAAAAAAATATACCAATCCCAGACTTTTATTTCCTCTTTTTTTCAAAAATATGATAACAATAAGAGTGATATTGCTAACATATACATTGTAAATAGTCTCATAATTGTTTGTTTTTCTTAATATTATATTAATATGTGATTGGCACTTGAATTTCCTTGGGAAATCACATTATCTAGTTAATTTATTTATTAAAAGAAATATTTTTTATTTAAATTTATATATACAAAAACAGTTTTTCTGCAATTTGTATTTATTTATTTTTTAAAGAATCAATGATCGATTATTCTAGTGTTCTTCCAATAGTCTGGAGACATAACGCATTTTTAGAAAGTTATACATTTATTAAAGCTGTTGTTAGATAATATCACATTTTATATGAAATCTTTAATGAATTTGGCTCTTGACAGTTTTCTAGTTTGCTGATCGATAAGAACTATGACTATTTATGATGTATATACAATGACAGGAAACAGAAAAAAGCTTATTAGGAATGAATATGTGTTAAGAAGATATCTCTAGGAAAGTTAAACACTTAAAAACCATACTTGTTTTCACAATTGGACAGAATTATTTTTCTCATATTTTCTCCAAACCCATCATACTAAGTGGGGCAGATGGCAGAGTGGTGTAGATTTTCCAGATCCTAGTGAAAGTTGGTATAAATCATTTTAGGGGATAGGGTTGGACTTAGGGACGGAAACTATTCCATTCAATGTTGTGAGATAAAAGATGTCTAGCAAGTAGGATTAAGACGAATAATGGTAGAAAAGGTGATAGACGACATAAGACCAGGTGGGGAGAAAACAATAGACTAGTAAAACAGCAAAGGAGAGATGACTCTAGAAGTAGACAGAGGGTGACGTCAGACTGTCTAAGAGAGTTAAACAATGACGACCTGGTGACGCTCCTTAGAGAGAATAGAATTGAAAGGACAATATATAAGTAGACTGTGACGAAATTAGTAATTAAGATCCGGACATTAGTAGGATAAATACAGCTGGGTTGGACAGAGTTTAGTATATAAGGGAGTTGAGTTGAGAAGGTTAGTAGAGCAGAGAAATATAGTTGAGCGAAGAACACAGCGAATTAATCAGAGTATTGGCAGAGTGATTTTAATTTATGGACTTATTGCATTATTTTATAAATAGATGTGTTGACAATGCATCTTGTTCCATTGGTACTTGAGTAATCTAATTGGCATCTCCACATTTAAATTAAATCAAACTCGTAACAAGTCCCATAACAGCCATTCCACACTAATATAAACAGCAACAGTATTTTTTCAAATTGCACTAGCATAGGAAAACTATACATTTTCTAAAAGATTACATTCTAGTCTATCAGAATATACTAAAATTGTGTAAGCAGTGGTAAACAGTAACATTATATGACTTGTTGAAAACAATCAATATAATAACTACAACTATCACACTTATGGGTTTTTCCACTAGGAAATTCCTTGTGTACACATTTCATATGTTCTAATCAAATTGCTGATTCATATGAATTGCTAACATAAAAAAGAACTAGTTTTTACCTATAATTTATTCACTTTCATTGTTTTGCTATCTGTAGTGGAATTTAAAATGTTGGGCGATTTTTTAATTACTTGTGTAAGTCCCGTCTTACTCACTTTTTTCTTCCATTTTTATAGACAATATTGGTCAAGTAGCCATATTTGTTTATGTTTCAGTTGTTTTTCTGAAAAATTTTCAATTTTTATATAAAAAATGTAAAAAGTGGAACAGTCAGTGATTTGATTAGATATAGCATAAATATGGAGGCACAGTTTTTCAACCACTGCTACATAAAGCGAAAGCAAGGAGCATCTTATGAAAAGGATAAAGAAGATGCCATGCTGTCATCATCCACGTCTGCGGTGCTTCAGATGGATTATGCAGAAAATTACTCATGTAAAGCACAAGACGAAGTACAATCTGCGCACTGGAATCAAAACCAAATTTCACTATATACGTCAGTATTGTGGTATCAGGGTCATATTCAAAGTCGAGTTGTGTTGAGCGATTGCAATCGGCATGATAAAGATTCAAGTCGTTTTTACGGTTTGTTGCTCTCTCATCTGCGCACTGGAATCAAAACCAAATTTCACTATATACGTCAGTATTGTGGTATCAGGGTCATATTTAAAGTCGAGTTGTGTTGAGCGATTGCAATCGGCATGATAAAGATTCAACAGTCGTTTTTACGGTTTGTTGCTCTCTCATCTGCCTTCACATATGACCGAGATCAAAATCTGGACAGATGGTCCTGCAAGTCAATTCAAAAACAGATATGTGGTGGCAGCCATGAAGATATTAGCTGACCAACACAGCATAAAGCTGAGCTGGAATTTTAGTGCAACGAGTCATGGGAAAGGGCCTGTTGATGGCATAGGTGCTATGCTGAAGAGGATGGCCATGGACATGGTGCGAACAAAGGAAGCATGTGATCAATAAATACAGTGGATGATTTTGCTGCTGCTGTGCAAGGTTCTGCTATAGAGGTGCTGGTAATGAAAGAGGAAGAAATCAAACAACGAAAGCAATCTATGCAACTAGAACAGAACTACAATGCTGCGGAACCCATTCCTGGCATCGCCAGTTTCCACTTCATTTCGTTGCAAGCAGATGGAAGACTTGACAAGCGGCTCTACAGCAGTCAGGTGAATGAGGTCACCAAAGTTCCGTCACAGCATGAGGATGAACTTCTGCTAGCCGGACACTGTTTCTGTTGTTCTTCGAGGAAAAAGTAAAACACAGTTCATATCTACATAGCTCAAGTGGTGTCAGTGGAGGAGGAAGAAGTGTGTGAAGTACATGCAGAAATCAGGAAACCTGTACTGCTGGCCTGCCAGCACAGATGAGTCATGGCAGCCAATGAGAGACGTACTCTGCACTATGCCAATGCCTGAGCAGAGGACACTTGGCATTTTCTGCAGAATTTCTTGAGATTGCCAAAAACAAAGCATTGTTGTTACCTGACATTACAACTGTCTACTTGAAATAAAAACTAAACGTATAATGTTTCTCACATTGTGTATAAAATGTACCTAGTCACAGTACAACTGCATTTTTCATTAAACATGGTTCTAAATAGTAATCGTTGATAGTCTTCTTTAGTAAATGCTGTTTTAAATTGTCTGTAAAATATAATTCATGCTGATTCTTGGAACAGTTTGATCGTGTCCCGTGAGTCACATTTTTGTGTCCCGTGAGTCATGGTATTAAATCAATCGGCATATTTATTAGAGTAAGCAGATTTCAAATTTTATATGACTATGATATACTCACAAGGGTATTTCAAATTTAAAATAATTTAAATCTAAGCATGCTATAGATTAGAGCGGAAATTATAACTAGTTGCTTACTCTGAAGTGCATGTTTATTTTGTGTCCCGTGAGTCACGCTTATTTGTTTCATTCAAAAGTTGGAAAAGGTGGCTAGTCAGCAAATGTTCTTTTATTGGATTATAAACTAAACCTGTTAGTATTCATATGTATCATAAAGAATGCAAATATTCTAGTACTTAACTGAATATTTAAATTATAAGTTCATCATCTGTCCCGTGAGTCACCGTGGAATGGCTGATAAGTCTACCCAGTATACTGATCCGGCTCACTACCCAAGCACCACATAATTATTAATCTTAAGCAATATTTTACATACTTACCATTTCATCATAATATTCTACTACCAGAGATTTCTTTCCCAGCATAACGTCAGTTTCACTTTGAAACAGTTTTAATAAGTGATATATAGTGACCTGAAATATAGTTTTAAAAAACAGGGCCTGATGGTCATATGAAAAGTGAAAATTCCTTGCTACATACATGTATTAACTGTCATAATCAAAATAAAAATATCATCTAAAAAATAAATAAAAGCAGCTCTTTAAAAACACTTTTAAACATACAATTATGAAAAAATACATTCTAATGTAAGAAACAACAATATTTACCGGTCTTTCCATTGGATCATTAAAATATATTTTGATAATAATTTCAAACTCGCCCCAGCCGGTTTCTGTAACTTCATAAGGAGGTTTAGTAACAACTAAAAAAGTTAAAAAAAAAAAAAAGAACTTAAAATATAGAAATTCAATAAAATAAACTGAAATATGAAAATCAGAAATATATTTTAAATATCTAACATTTTATTAAATACATATGTGGACATTTTTTGCCAAGGGATAAAGAAAGGCTCTAATGTAATCTGAACATTTTTAGTGGTGTGCCATTTAACCAACAGTAAAGCTCAGTTTTCAGATTTTTTACATGAATACTTAAGTCATTGAAGAAATCCTGGCAGACCAACAGTCAAATGATAGGCTCAACCAAATATTGCTATCATTTTTTTCATTGCAAACTGATTCTTGCTTTTATGTTGTTAATGCTACTTCCTTTCCCCAAATTTTTAATTTTACTTCATTTGGTGTCTGAATTATTAATATTCTTATACTTGATAAAAAAAAACTAAGATTTTTGTGCATTTTTCAAACCATTGTTAGAAAAAATTGAAGGGAAATGTACACATTTCTATTAAAAATTATCTGCCTTTAAAATTTACATCAAATTTAATTTTATTTCTCTTTTTAATTTCAAACAAATTAAAATTGGATTGCCATCTTTATAAAATAGAACAATTTTCCTTAATAAGCATGTTATGTTTCTGAGTGTATTTACTGTGCAGTAACTTAAGTATAAATACATGTATGTGTTGATTTCTTTCCTATTTTTTTAACATATATTTAATCTGGTCCATACCCAAAAAAATCAGTCCCCACTAAGTTAAAATGGATATTTTTACTATAAAATAGCAAGAGTTTAGTAAAGGTTTTATTGAAAAAAAAGTATTGAGTGTATTTTAATAGTCAAAGATAATAAAAAAAGAGGCTAGTAAATTATTTATTGTATGATGTTGGAATCAAGAAAAAAATAAGCATTTAAAAATAATGTCTTAATAATTTACAGAATAATTCAGTGTCAGCCACATGCAACGAGATCCCATTTATAATATATAAAATGTTTTATAGAGCGAAGTTTAACATTGTCAGTTTAACAAAATTTAGTGGGAAAAAAAACTCAATGGGAGCCAGACTAAACTTACAGAAGAGCCACAGATAGCTCTAAGAACCCATTTGACCATTGTTGGCCTAATGGGATATTTCAACTCTAAACTCACCTCTATTGGGATTAGGATAACTGTCATGAAGTTTAAAATTCACCTTTTTAACATAAGCTGACATATCCTGGAAAAGAATATTTTGAAAAAAAAAAAAATAATAATGTAATTTTTTTTAATTTACATTGTTACTGACTAAAAAACAAACATTACAACAGCTTATACAGAACAAGAACTTACTTTCGAATTTAAAAAATTCAATGTTAAAAAAAAATTAACTTTGTTTTTCTAAAGAATTATTAAATTTAAATGTTGAAGTTAAATTAAAAAAAAAATTACTTCATTTTTAAATGGCTTGACATAGACAGTCCACTGATGAGTATGGCCATCTTCCTCTCTTTTTTTTCCAAAATATCTGGCAATATTACCATATATTACTGGTTTGACCACAGTTACACCCTGTTTAGATATTGAATCGTTGATTAATAATATTGTACATATTGGATGAGCTAGTGTGATAAAATTAAATGTCTAAGCTGTGGTGGGCTCAGTCCCCATAATCGATGACACAATTTAGTCTGCACTATTTACTATATCGCAGTGGCTTCGAATACGACCGGGTGTGTTTCGTATTTTTTTTTTCCGAGACACGACTAGCAAACTTTGATGACATTAGTAAACAGATAGAACTCTTATGATTTAAAGTTATTTTCTTTTCGCGGGAACGAGCAATTTTTTCTAGGTATACATTAAAAGTATACTTTTGTTTGTGTGTTCTGCTAGCACAATGGTTAAGCTGTTTTGACGCGACTCATTTTTATGCTGTTTATATCCAGGTTCGATTCCTACCAGAAACATAACTTTTTTTATTGTGTTTTTTTTTTCAGAATGTATCCTTTTAGTTGTTTTGATGAAAATTAACTAACTAGATATCTTTGACATTTTTTTAAATTGAAATTATTTATATTTTAGGATGTTGTAAAAAAAAGAAACAACAACTAATTAAGTTTTTTTAACTATTTCATAACTTAAAAAAAAAATATTTTGAAAATATGTATCAAAGCTGAACACAGAGGCGTAACAATTTTAAGGGAGTCGAAAGTCCCGCCGGGCTCCAGCTTGAGGGAGACCCCAAAATTATTTTTTACATTAAATATTAAGAACATAATCTCATGTCATGGTATCGAATGTCAAAATGCAAGGCCCCCAAATCCTAGGTTCGGCAATGGCTTTACAATAGTTTATCTTCCTGCAAAGGCTTTGCAGGGTATAGCTAGTCCTAAGGCTAAATATTACATAACTTTTCCTTACCATCATTTTTGCGTCACACTTTAAAAAATTCAGAGAAGCCTACATATTTCAAATTTACTAAATAATTTACTAAATAATAATAAGATTAAGAAACGAAAATAGAGGGGGTGGGGAAGCATTTATATCCGAGAATCAAACCAAATACTGACGGAGAGGAATTAACAAGTGTTAGCTTTCTGGGGAGGGGGGGGTACGATACATACTAATTTAGCGCATAATTTTTTGTTTTATTCATCCGACTTTATTAGGCTTGGGCAGACCCGAAAAAAAGCACATCTTTACTTTTAGTCTTAGACATATATCCTGACATCTAAAATATATTATTCAAAGCCGTATTTATTTTAAAAAAATATTATAAAAATATCTCCGATTATTAACAGCAAATGACTTTATTTATTAGGCTTGGACAGACCCGAAAAAAATTAAAGCCAAATATAAAAATATCTCCGATTATTAACAGCAAATGACGTCATCAAAGTCTGCAGTAAATAAGAGTTCTCATTCATTCTGTTTACTGACGTCATCAAAGTTTGTTGGTCGTGTCTCAGAAAAAAAAAGTACGTAACACACCCGGTCATATTCTAAGCCACTGCGTTATTATATTTGGTACAAGCAAGTGATGTAGGGACTGTGATATAGCACCTGCAGAAGGAACATAAGGCGTCTCAGCCAGCGCTTGTACGTGTAATTTTGTTAAATGACCTAGTACTTGGCTGCCGCTTGCAAAAAAGGGAGAACAGTTTTCTTTAAACCAGGGCCAATAATTTCTCTAGGTAGCCCTGAGTATATACCTATACAAATAAGATGAATGTTACCGTTGTTGGTCAATTGATTTGGGCAGTGACAAAAGCTTAACTTTTAGAAAACAATCTTGGTAAATATAAGAGATTCTGCATGCACACCCATTATTTTGTATTTATTTGTCATGAAGCTCTAAGTAAAGTTAAACCATTGCTTTAAAGTTGAATATAAATGCCATTTTTAACTGTCTACAGAGTCTATAGTCTAACAGTGATAAAATATTAAAGGTATCCACAAACCAAGGCGAAACTTTCCGCTGCGCTATATCTCATTTGAGATTTTTCTAAGCGCGAAAAACCCTCGCTACACCTAGACGAAGCGAAAGTGGGCGTCAGCCGACCGGAAATAATGATTTATAAATTTTCTTTTTTGTTTGTGGGCGTCGGCAGACAGAAATGCTATTTTTTCTTATTAAACATTTTCTACGGTTTTTTCTATTCTACGTGCTAGTAGAATCCCAATGGATTATTCATCCTCAGAAGAAACTGAAGTTATGATGACTTAGCTGGATAAGCAAAATTCTAGGTATGCATATTTATTTTTAATTATCAGGTATTATAATGTTTTCACTGTCTTCTGTAGCAGTAGACTATACTAGATTTCATTACAACATGTCACCTGTACAGTTAACCCCCCACTCTGTTTCCAAATTCCCCTCTCCTCCCCCACCTGTGAATGTTCACCTCCTAATTGACCATTCTTCACCTGTACAGATAATGAAACACCAGTTCACTGCTGGGTCAACCAGCTACCCTAGTACAAATGATACAATACCTTGTAAATGCTAATTTTAATCTGTCCCTCTGTAGCTTGATTCCCCCCTCCCCCAACCAAATCCCACCGGCCTTAGTTTTGCCTAGATGCTGATTTGTTTTGAAATATTATGGTGTTTGGCAGTCTTTGGGGATGGATAGACCTATACCTAGTAATTGTTGGTTTGATATTCTTAAGTTAAGAGCAAGTATATTGAGTAATATGCAATTGTACAATTTTTTTTTGTTAAAATGTTTTATATAATAAGCTGCATGTGAGATTTTATTTATCTATGTTTTAGTTATTTTGGTTTCAAGACTAAGACTGATATTAGTGACTGATATCATAGACATAGTCACAATCACATCATAGTGGTATTAGTGACTGATAACTGATTTAAATCGTGTCTTTATTTTAACCAATTAACATTTCAACAAGCATGATGTTAAGGCATATAAAGCATTAAATGATAATTTTGTAACTTTTCTCAATTATCGTTTACAAATGTTCAATAATATCCATGCCATGTTTTAAGTCATAAGAGGGTAAAATCGTATATCAGGGGCAGATAAAGTAGTACAGCTACGAGTACGACGACGACTAGTGACAGTGTTCATTAAAATTTTTCCTGAGTTGTTAGTAGAGTGTGTACATTTTACGAATTAACTTACTTTTAGCCTTCCTAAATTGTCTTGTCCCTGAAGGGCCATCTAGATTACTCTCTTTGGCAAACTTATTAAACTTTCATCTCAGTATAATGAGATTTTTGTTATTATTTTCGAATAATATTGATATTTCAGCGTTGCTGCCAACTAAAAAGTTCTACAAAATCCGAATTAAAGATTCGCAGAATTAAGTAATTAAGTGGGGGGGGGGGGGAAACTAGTTTGAAAGACTTGTACAATGTTTTTTTATAAAATTTAATTTTTCAGATTCTGAAAATAATCTGGTCCTCTCTTCTTTGATGACATCAAGGTTACTGCTTTTGCCAATAATAAGTATTTTGTGTATTCATAAGTTATCTTATACTTGATGCACTGAATTTCTCAAAAATCAAATAAAACGTGAACATATTCTAATTTTTCTGTTAAATTATAACTTCTCTAAAGAGATAGTGGTTTTTTTTAACGCCAGAACCATGGTCAGAACTAACTTATGATATTGTCCTCAGCTCAGTAATTTGTTGTGTGAATTTATCATTTAAAATTTCATTAATTTCTTTACACCCCCCTCCTTAAAACATAAAATTATATAAAAACGAAAAAAAAAATTGAGGGGCACAAAATCCCCCTCCCAAATATGAGTTTAATGACACACTCAAAAATCTAATTTTATCAACGAGTCTCCTTTCCTAAATAATATGTAAAACCGATGATATCCAAACATCAAATATTAGTTAACAGTATCAGGGCTCGATTTACCGCCGGGATGCCGGGGATATCCCCGGCACTAAGACCTGTCATCCCCGGCTCTGCTTTAGTTAATATATCCCAGCCGGGGATGAAATCATAGACATTTATCTCCGGCTCTGCAGACTTTTTTTTCATCCCCGGCACTGTTTTTTTCTTAAATCGAGCACTGAACAGTATGCGGCTATTCAATGAGATTTGTTAGTACGGTATTGACTATATTCGGTTCGCAATTATAAGACCACAACACTATCCGCGGAGCCGTAGCTTGTTATTGGGGCATCCTTTGCCTGTGCGAGTTGGTTATTTTGCCACCCCCACCCCATCCACCTACCATTCTGAAAAGTGTGAAACCCTAAACAATATATAACATTTTTAACTACATATCTCATTTTATATGAATGTGTATGATCACTCCCTTCATCTTTCGCCTATTATATAGGCTATGAGTGTCAGTGGCGTAGCTAGGGGGTTGAGGGGGCGGACCGCCCCGTGTGACAGCATATGGAGGGTGACACTATGTCACCTCCAACAAAATTTTTCAGCCAGGCTAAGGTGCGAAAATAGTCTGAAAATATAATTGCTATAAAAACCCAACCAACACAGGAAATGTGACCGGACGTTTCGCATACAGATCACATGTCAACCGTAATTAGATATGTACACATCAGCGGTGGTACAGTTGAAGTCATTCCTTGGATTTTTTTCATCTGAAAGGTAAAACAGCTACTGCATTGACTGGCGATATCCTCGAGAAACTAGAAAACAAAGGATTGAATATTCAGTTATGTCGCGGTCAAGGGTACGATAATGCAGTAAGCATGGCTGGAATCCATGGTGGTGTGCAACAAAAGATCAAAGACACTAAACCGAAGGCAATTTTTTTTACCGTGTTCGAATCATTTTTTGAACCTTTGTGGCAAACATTCGTTTGCTAGCAATCCGTCTTGTGTAACGTTTTTTTTGGAAGTCTTGAGGCGCTGTACACATTTTTTGCTCTGTCGACCGATCGTTGGGATGTACTAGAGAAATACATAGGTCTAACAGTGAAGAGACTGTCCACAACTCGCTAGATAAACAGGTCTAAAAGTGAAGAGACTATCCACAACTCGCTGGATTGCACATGCTTATGCAGTGAAGCAAGTGATACAGAAGTTTAACCAGTTTATGGAAGCCATTGAAGCTATGTGTGATGTCGAAGAAAGCGTCGAGACAAGAGGCGCTGCGCACAATCTGTTACCAGCTTATATGCGACTTTTCTTTAATTTCGTTCTTGTTTTTCTGAGGTGATGTTTTACAAGAAGTTGACTTAGCACAGAAGCAGGCTTGCGGAGCCGCCAAATTTTTTCCCGGCTCCGGCTCCCACAAATTTTACGGCTCGGGCTCCGGCACGGCTCGGGCTCCGCCACGGCTCCGGCTCCCTATTAAGATAGTATCACACGAGACAAATTTTTTTGTAATTGCGCCATGCAAACATGCCGCTGATAAAAAGTTATGCAAATTTTGCCGCTTTCAACCCCATAGTCAGGAACTTGAAAAATATACGCATGTCGGTTTTACTAAAAACAAACCATTTCAGTGCATCCAGAATCATATCATTATTTTCGACCGAGGTTTCACTAGTCGCCATTTTCATAAGTAATAAAAAGTTATTTCAATGATCAAATTAGTAAATAGTAAAATGATACATTATTTAAAATATTTTAAAGACTTCAGTATTTAAATTTAGTATTTATAAATTCGAAGTGACTATTCGAACCCGGGTACCAATAAACTCCGATTTTTATTCGGACCCCGTCCCAATAAAGTCTGATTGTTATTCGGACCCGTGGCAAATATGCACTTAGCTTAGCTATACATAAACTTTATTATTGTTTTTTTTTTATAATTGTTTGAATTGTATGATTTAATCGTTACTCTGTGTCTAGGCTTCCACTAAGCGGACTCTGTATTATTATTTTTTCGGGTTCCGTCTAATAAAGTTTAAATATAGCTAAGCTTAGTGCGTATTTGCCACGGGTCCGAATAACAATCGGATTTTATTGGGACCCGAGTCCGTATAGCCACAGCCTTATAAATTTATCTACTCTATTTCAGATATTCTGTTTATAATAAAATTGTTAAATACAGAAAGCGACAATTTTGTTATTAGTCTATTACAAATTTGCAGTCAAATAATAATACGAAATGACGCGTTCTATTTGTTGTCGTAGTAAAAATGTATTTTAAATGATTGATACAATTACTCTATGAAATAAAACTGTTTTAACTTTATATATAACAAAATAACATGCCATTAAAAAAAATTTGGAGGGTAAACAAGATTTAAACCGAACACAAAACGATTCCCCATTAAAGATTTATTGTGGCGATGTGCGTGCACGCTATCATTTAAACGCTGTTACTGTTGTGGCGTTCATAAAAAATGACAACATTTCAAATTGTAGGAGGCAAACAATCAAACAAATTTGGAATTTTAAAGCTAAAAGAAAAATTCTGCTGTAAAAAAAAACATTTGGGAGTCGTGGAGCCGCCAGATTTTTCGGCTCCGGCTCCAGCAAAAAGTAGCGGCTCCTCGGCTCCGGCTCCGCAAGCCTGCACAGAAGTACATGAAAACACCAAGTATTACTGTGGACATGGTTGCAACCAAACTAAGGGCTCTCAAGCAATGTTCCCTCTAAGGATTTGAGGGTTGTGCGCCAAAAATTAAATGTTATATAAAATGTGCGCCGATTGCACGACACGCAATACAAATACATTTATTGTCATTTAAGAAAATAAATAATAAGATAATAGAGTCAACCGCATGGGAAACTTCCATATATTTATATGTAGGACATTTTTATAAAGCTTTTGTACATGAATTATCGCAGTGGCTACGGTACCATCAAGCACCATTATATTATATTAGGGTTAGGAATATTGCTGGTGCCCGTATTTTTTTTGGGTACCAGCAATTATATTAGGATTAGGGATATGGTTAGAGTTAGGGATAGGGTGTGGATCAATATCTATTGCTGGTACCCGGAAAAAAAATACGGAGTCCCGCTTGATGGTACCGTAGCCACAGCGATGAACTATTTATAATTAAAAACAAATATGGTTGCAGTAAATATGATTAGGTATGTTACGGGTCCTTATATTGAAGATACTTGTAGAAGGTGTAATAAATCAGACAACACAAATCACGAAGTTAACTCCAGTGAAGTAACATCAAACAATCATTTAATTCTTGAACATGAACTGACATAAAGGTAAATCCAGGAGGAGTACAATAGCAAACTGTAAATATGCATCCATCTACATCGATGCCCAAAGCTAGACTCTACTAATACAGACATCCGCATCCTATGATGCACAGAGCTCGACTAACTATAAAACAAAGCATGTGCCCCCAACTGTCGGTTTAATATACGTATACACCAAAGTTCCCAATATTTACACTCAAGATGGCGGAATGACGCCATAGATACTGCGGTGGGCGGAGCCTAGCGAATTGCGTCATCAAACTTAGACTATATTATTTCTCCACAAGGTAGAAGAAATACAATTTAAAAATGGTGAAACTGCAACCAAAAAGTAGAAATAAATTGACAAGTTTTTAGATATAAAATATAGGTGGAAGCTTACCCGTTAGATGGACCAACAATAAACTAAATTATTATACAACAAGATAAAAAAGAAAACAAATTAAAACACAAGAATTGAAATCAATTTTTTTTGTAATAATTAAATGTTCCCTTCTTCCTTTTTCTGCTTTCCAAAAGTCATATACATGATCTGTGTTAATAACATCTTTAGCTAATAAATAAGACTTAATTCTCATTAAATGTCCCAAATGGTCTACATCAAATCTATTTAACATTTTTGTTGTTGAATCCTATCTCACAGTCTGCACTTGAAGCTTAAAAAGTTCCACAAATATGTGGCACTGAGACCTGTCATCCCCGGCTCTGCTTTAGTTAACATGTATGTCGTAGCGTCAAAACCTGTTCTAGGAGACATACCATGCATGATCTGTGGGGAAAATATCATTGGAGTTTCCTAGCAAGGAAAAAACAACTTTTGCGACGGTGGGGGTATTGTATTCAATGAGGATGATCTGAGACCATAGTATTCACAGCTGGAGGTGGTGACAGATGTGGTCGGCACACAACACATTCCACTCTGTCCCACTCAAGCACACTGTCGCAGCTTGCCATTTCTGCAAGAGGATTTAGGCAAATTAAACGTGGGGCAGGAACAACCCTTGCATTGCCATTCTGGCCAAGCAGTACATACACCCTGCTGGATTGGCAAGTCTATGCATGTCTTTATAACCTTTTACTCTACCATTCCGGCTGATGTAGCGGGAACACTCACCCAGGCGCTCTGTAGGCATAGCAGACATGCACCAGCGCCGTCAACAAAGATGGTATGGCAGGTACCCTGTCAGTGGCGGTGCAAAAAAAAAAAACAAAAAACTTATTGACCAAAACATGCCCCAAAAGAATTACATTAATGACGTCAAAAATATTTACCCCCCCCCCCGGTCAACACCTACTGAACTTTTTCAGACCCCCCTCCCCCCCCCCCCCCACCGTCATAAGTTGACGTAATAAATGGACGAGCCCTAGATAGAATAATGGGTGGAGTTTGTATAGACCTATCCACTATCCAAATAAGATAGATGTTTGTCAACTGATGATTATTTCAAAATGATCAACTTTTTTATTAGGTTATGATAAAGGAATTTTTTTTACTTTGATATTAATCAATGTTAGGAATTATCTTCTTTAATTAGAAACATAGGATTAATTGTACAATTTAATAATGCTTGACATGCTTATTTAAAATTTAATAGACTTTATTTTTTATTTTATCTGCTTTGATTATAGGCAGACACTTTCTATACACAATATATAACAAACCATATAGATCAGTGGTTCCCAAAGTGGTCCCTATGGGTCCCCTGGGGGTCCCTTGTATTATTCAGGGGGTCCGCGGAAAATTAAAATTCATTTGGGGGTCCCTGAACAATTTTAGGGGGTCCGCGCAAGGTTTAGAAATAGTAAAACTATGATTGATTTACTTAAATTTTTATAAAAATTAAAATAAAAAATAATGAGTAAACTATTTGCGATAGCTAATTAAGTTAATAACTAGCATGGCACGGTGTGAGATAGATGTCGAAAACACGTTTATACAGGAATGGAATGATGCCGTTGCATGCACTAATTTGTCTACAATATAAACAAAAACTATAAAAGAGTTGTACAGCGTACATCATATTTAGCTCTATGTTATGCTGATACAAAGTGTGTCATACAAATTTTCCCAGTCTTGGACAGTAAAGACAAGGATTTAACGTTTTTTTTCAAACAGTGAAAGTATAATACTTGAAAATACCGTCACTGCAACTATTCATAGGGACAACCATGGGCGTCGCTAGGAATTTTTCTAGGGGGGGGGAAGCAAAAATTTTCCAGGGGGGGGGGGGAAATAACAATTTTATGACATTTTTTTTAAATGTAAGGGGGGGGGGTGAGCAAATGCCCCCCTCTTATATGACATTTTTTCAAAATGTAGGGGGGGGGGCAAATGCCCCCCCCCCCCCATGAATACGCCTATGGGGACAACATCCAAGCGAGATGATGATGGACTGCGTGCTGCTTCTTATAACATTTCTTTATTGATTGCAAAGTTCTGATAGCTGCATGAAGAACTTATTTTACCATCTGTAAGTAAGGAAATATGCATCGTTTTGCACAAACTAGCTTTCGAGTAATATTACTGTACAAAGAAGAATTGACGAAAGGGATGTCCGTTAAAAGTTATGTATGTGATTACTTAACAACATATGAATTTTCTATACAGCTTGATAAGTCCACTTTACCACTTTATCAGGAAACGCAGCTTTACCATTAGCTTATGTAAGGTTTGTAAAAGAAGAAACATTTTGTCAAGAATGTTATCTGCTCAATGTTAGGAAATCGATACAGGAGGCGAAACGTTATTTACTTAAAAAGATTTTTCGAAGTAAAAGCTATGTCTTTAGCCTTGACTAATATAATTTCTGTTGCTACTGACGGTGCTCCGGCAATGGTATGAAGACAGAGGCTTTCTGGCATACTTAAAACAAGCTGCACCGGACACAGATTAGATATTATATCTAATCTTTGGTATCGAATGTATTTTCAATGCAATGTGTCCATAGATATAAAGACGGTTGTGTCATTCATCGACATCATTTGGTCGCAAAAAAATCTTAGTGAGCGTTTGTATAATTACTAGATTATGTCTTTAAAGCAGTTCATAAAATTAGAAGGAATGTCTAAAATTAGAAATTATTTCTCAACTTTGTTTGAAAAACGTAAACAAGACTTACGTGTGGGCGAAGTGTTACAAAATATGACAGGGAAGGGGTGAACATGGTTGACATAGTCATTAGATTGGGAACTAGTAGCACGAGAAAAACACGTGTTTGGCATTGATGTTGATTAAAAAAAAATATCGGTATCGGTAAAAATTAGGGCTGTACCGGATTGTAATTTTTAGATCCTGCAGGATCGGAACCGGAATCGGATTTAATATTTGAATCCTGCCGGAATCGGAACAGGAACCGGATTTTACCGAATTAGATAGTAATTTTTCCGAACGAAGTAGTAATTTCTCGCCTAACATAAAAAAGATATAAGAATGAAAAATAGAATAAAAAATTTACTTTTTAAGTACTAGATAGCAAAAAACAGTATTAACCATTTAGATCTTGAAGACTGTCACTAAAACCCATTCCCCAATCTTGAGTTAAGAAAGATAACTCTGTCAAAATAACAGGTTCTTCGTTTTAAAAATTTATTTTAATAAAGCTGTACCTAATTTAACTTGATTTCTATTAAATCAAACAAAGAAATGGATAACATATCTTAGAAAGTATGATAAACATGTTTATTAATAAATGAATTCCAATATATATGCTGTGGCACCACCCGATAGCTTATTTTTCTTTAGTTTTCCATAGTGACGTCACCGAACAGTGTTATTTCATTTATACTTTCCTTTTATATCATTATCTATTTCCCATAAAACGCAAATTAAAATGTATTTCAAATCTAAATCAATATCACTTTAATGTTTAATTAAAAATGTATCTTCAAGTTATTTATCTAAATATGCGAGGAATTTTATCCAAATCGTGACAAAATCCACTAAATTAAAAAAATGTGCAGAAAAATAAATTATTGAACTTTTTTAAAACTGTAAACACCCAAAATTAGATTGTTGTCTGCTCTTTAAAAAAGTTAAACTTTGATAGCTAAATATAGTTTATAGAAAACACGGAATCAAAAGTAGCGGAAGATAAGGTGTCGTATTACTTGACCAGGGGTCGGTACCTTTTGAGACGGAAGAGCCTAAAGTTATAATTCACAAATTTCTCAATTTTTAAAGAGACACTAAATTTGTTGTTTCAATATTACGGTATTTGATCAGGCCGCAATGTGACATCGAAAGAGCCACAACTTGCCGACCCCTGTACTAGACTAAATACGATTCAAATCTTACTTTTTAATATATTTGTACTAATATATAGAACTAAAAGCGATCGACGTTATTGTAGTTTTAGAAAGCAAAGGAAGTTATTGTTTTAATTTAATTGTATAGCGCTAAATATTTCAAAATTATGTTGCGCTAAAAAATTTCTTACAAATTTCAAACAACAAAGAAATCCGGCTTAAATCCGGCACATTTTAACCGGAATCGGAACCGGATTTGTTAAAACTGCCGGAATCCGGCTTAACATGAACCGGAATCGGATTCCGGTACATCCCTAGTAAAAATGCTGGGGAAAAATATCGGTATCGGACTATCGGAAAAAAAGGCATATCGGTCGCTCCCTAGTCTGCGTTTGTGGCAAAAAAATTTTCTGTACAAACAAAACTTGGGAAGGTTCTCAGTTTCGAAATATTTCGAAAACTCAAAATAGAGATGAAGATTAGCCAAAGATTTGAAGACATTCTTCACTTGGATATTCCCGACTGGGTGTTGAACCTTTTCGCGCGTGGCCAAACTCAGATCCCAAACACAGATGAATCCGTACTAATACAGGAGCAGCTTATTGAAATATCCACGAATGAAGAACCAGTGTTTAAAGTATACCACAAATTCTGTTTACAAAAACAGATCCCAATTTTATATCCTGCATTATGGGTTATTGTACAGAAGTTGTTGACTTTCTGTCTTCCTATTTGGTACAACGTTGATTCAGTGACGTTATGAACCTCATCACACAAAACAAAAAACCGACCAGAAATTAGTGCTCTTGAGAATTAACGGGTGGTACTCACTAACATTGAGCGAGATATAAATACAGTCAAAGCATCTCGGTAAACCCATTTCGCGATCTGACCACCTCTGAGGGCCGTAAAAGGGGGCTTATAAAGTACCGTTTTTTACTATATAAGCTATATTAACAAAGGAGCGCCCTAGATCTCAGCAACCATAAGTCCTAGACCCATGATGTATATATCATTTTGTAGGTCTTCCCTCTCTATTTATCAAAACCCATACGCATGGAGCAATATCTATGGCTGTAACCCGGAAAAAATACGGATTTCGTCCGGCGTAACCGTAGCCATTGCGTACACGAAAATGCTCTAAAATGTCCTTTGACGAAACGGAAAAGACTTAAATTGCTTGTTTTTAATTTGCAATTGTTATACTTTGCATTTATATAGCATTTATATAGCATTTTCACTTGGGGGTCCGTGGGCAAGTTTTGACTATCAGACGGGGTCCCTGGGTCAAAAAAGTTTGGGAACCACTGATATAGATCAACAGATGCAGGAGGAGACAGATAAAGTCTCTGCCGCAGCGTTTGAGGTTGGCCTCAATACAAACCAAGACAAAACCAAGATCTTAAAAATTAACTCCACTAGCACAAATCCCATTACCCTACAAGGATGACAGCTGGAAGAGGTGCAGTCCTTTGTTTACTTGGGGAGCATTATCGATCAGCAGGGTGGCACAGAGGCAGACGTCAAATCAAGAATCGGTAAAGCTAGAGCCGCCTTCATGCAGCTAAAGAATGTCTAGTCCTCCAGAGAGTTGTCCTTAGGAGAGTGCAAACCTTTACCAACAGCTGTCTCAGAAGAATCCTCCAAATTCGCTGGCCAGACACCATCAGCAATGTCAGCCTTTTTGGAAAGGACCTGCCAACTCTCAGCTGAAGAAGAGATCAGAAAGAGGCGATGGGGCTGGATAGGACACACCTTACGCAAACCAACAGCCAGTGTCACAAGGCAGGCTCTGGGGGGGACCCCAAGGTAAACGGAAGAGAGGCCGCCCAGAAACACCTGGCGCCGAGACCTTACAGGGTGGACCAGTTCGGAAGCTTGCTGACCATTGCGCTTCATGGCAATCTACAGATGTTGAGAGACACAGCAAGTCTGATCTCACGAGCCCTAAGAGACTAAGTCTCAGCCCGCAGTATTCACTGAGAGAGTTCAGAGAGAGAGAGACCTGGAAGCGGACACCATAAAGACGGGACACACCTGGAATCAGCTGGAGAAGATGTCAACGGACAGAGGACTCTTGAGATCTGTTGTTGGTGGCCCATACCCTGCCATGGGTGAAGGGCAATGATGATGATGATATAGATCATGATACTTTAAAATTCAAACTAAATGTTCATAATGTAGTCAATAAAAATTTCATTTTGTTATAGACATGGCTTTTAATCATTTTCAAGCTACAGATTAAAGGTCAACATTTACACAAAATTATATTACCACACATTTTTTTAAAATGTATTTAAGCACTGATTTTCAAATACTGATTTTAAATTTGTTAAACAAATCTATACAATAAAATATTACAAAGATATTTATATTAAAGAAAACAATTAATTTATATAATTTTGCGCAAAGTTAAGAAAAATACATACACATACTTTTGGTACCATTTAATTTTTTTCTAAAAAATAATTTAGCAGCTTATTCAGTTAACCTAAATATAATGATTTATTTAAAGCATTTTTATTTCAATATTTCATTATTCATGAATATTAATATTGGTTCTTGACAAATATATTTATACAGTATTTTTATTTCTTTCCCTCTTTTTTCTTTTGAGCTTTTTCTCTTGCTCCTGTCAGATCGTATTTAAATCCTTCTTTCATTGCTGCCATTTCTCTCTTTTTAACTGTTTTGAGAACTTTATTTTGAAGCTCATTTCTTGTAAAAGGTCTAGCTTCATCTTCCTCATCTTCACTAGCTTCACTCTCATATTCATCCCTGTTTTAAAAGTGTAAACTATGAATTAAAAATAATCTTTAAGTGTAATAATAAAATCTATAACAGTTTGATTTCTTTAATCAATGCAAAGTGAACAAAATAATAAATAATATCTTGTGACAACTAAAATATTATTTTTATTACTTAGTACATGTATAGTGTTATGTTTAGTACATCATGTAGTGTTATTTGTGTTTTCAATGTTTTGAGGGTTTTTTTTTACGGTATTGGCTGAAGCTGAATTAGATCAGTTGAGGTCTCAGGGGCAGAAGACAATATTGTACCCTTAAAATAAAGAAGGTACAAAAATTGGTCTACGTTCTATGTACATTTGGTCTTTCTGGAATCCCGCAAAAGTTGTGCCCTATGTGCATGTCTGACGTGGAGCTCCTTAAATCCGCTTCTTTGTGACATAATATTTCAATGTTTTTTGCTTACGCTGTTTCTTTGATATACAACAATTAAAACTCAAATATTTTTTTTAAAGATCAACGTAAACTTTGACAAAGAGTAAATAACAAGTTTTAAATTATAGACATGCTATAATTAAAAAAAAAACAACTTTAGTTATTAGAAGTTTAGAATTTCAATTAAATTAAATTATAAGTTATATAAAGTGAATAGTAAAATATTACCCAACAGCTGGAGGAATTATTGGATGAGACTGCTGAGGTGGAGCCGGACCTTCACCAAGTAAACCAGGGGCTTTAGGATCATATTTATCTTGGTCCTAAAATTAATAAAAACTACTGATCACAAAATCAAAAAACATTACTCAATCATTATGAAATTTGTATTTACACTCAAGATTGGTCAAGATAAGCAGTTATAAAACATAAAAAAAAAAATCTTTTTGTATTCACATCAAAAGCAATATGTAGCACACATTTTTTAAATTTTATTTAAATGAAAATTCAACCCCAAGTTATCAATCTATTGTAAATTATTGTTTGAAATTATTCTGCTTTTCCTTACATAAATGGAGTGGTCAGTATTATTTTCCTTATTTTGGCAGTAAAGTAATATGTGATCATTGTTTTGTCACAGCAGTCACGCAATAAAAATTACCTTTGTATTTATATATGTCTGTATAGCAAGTAATTCATTGGTTTTCTGTTCAATAATGCCAAGATACTGTATCATATTGTTATCAGTTACTCCTGCAGCAGCTCCCAGCATGTCATTAATTGCTGATCTATCACAGTTTATTTTATTAAACAGTGAATCAATACCTGTAAAATGGTAATTTGAATCTTCATAAAATAGGCAACAAATATTATTATGAAAATAAAGTTAAAAAGTGATTCTATGAATTAAGACCTGATGATGTTCACTTTTTAACTTTTCAGTACCTACAGAAGCTAACCCCAATAGATCTTATGTCTCGATCCATATAAACTTAAAATATTTATATGATAAAACTTGATTAACACTGTTTAAGTAATAAATAAAATATTTCCAGATAAATCTTTATAAAATTTTTGAATATCAAAACAATTCTGAATTCAATAACTTCTAAAAGTAAAAAAAAATTAAAAAAAACATATTGAATGTAAGGGCAATAATGTAAGAGAAATAAGTTAAAAAAATATTTGGTCGTAGACAAATGATCTTTAGAATTATTTACTTTAATATGAATTCTCAAATAAAGCAACTGGAAAAAAATGATAACTAAGTTTTAATTCCTTTTAATATATACCTTATTAGCTTTTGCTGCAAAAAATTAAAGAAATATCTGAATGCTTACTAAATAAATATATATCTCTAATGGTAAATCAAAGAAAACATTTTCTAATAAAAGAAAGTAAATCTAAATTTAAATGAAAAAAAGTAAAGTTCCCTTAGCCCTTAAGGGCCATGGGAGCAGATGAAGTGTTGAATTCATTTTACAGTAGCTACTGCATATAAAGGGACTGTGTGACTATGCAGGGAGTTGTCAGCTACGATGGGGACACTTCAGAACCCTTCACAATCAAAAGCGGGGTCAAACAGGGCTGTGTTCTAGCGCCTACACTATTTGGTACATTTTTCTCAATGATGCTGAATTTTGCATTTAAGGACCCTGCCGAAGGTGTCTACCTACACACCAGAAGTGACGGGAAGCTGCTGAACATGGCCTGCCTAAGAGCAAAACCAAGATTCGCACGATTCTTGTCAGAGATATGCTGTTCGCTGATGACACAGCCCTGACACACACATAGATGAACACTAGGGTGATAACAATTTTCATTATTTTTCGTAACCAACATGAAACCCCTTACGTTCGAGGAACAATTGTATGTAGATGACAGTAGCAACACTATTTTTTTTTTTCATTGAAAAAAGTTCCCTCACCTTTTCATTTTTGTTTTCACATATCGCGCAGTTTGACTATCAGTTTCAATTTCACACTGAATTTTTACATGACTTTCTAGACTGCTTTTAAGCACATTTCAGTCAGTTTTTTCCATTTGTTTATAAACAAGGCATCTACCCTCATCTTCTAAACAGAATAGGGATCCAAGAATTCCATCTGTTGAAAAGCTAATCAATCTCACATGGATGCCCACAAACCGTCAAATTCTTGGAAACTTCATTTTTCTGTTCAATAGCCAGAAACGGCAACTGGATCAAATCAAAATTATTATTACTCTTGAGGGAAATTCTAGACTTTCCACTCATATCCAGCGCACTAATCAGAAAGAAAATCAATTGTCTGTTTGATTTATATGACAAAAACAAAAAGAAACCGTCTGATAAATTTACTCTGACACTTTCTAAGTTATTTGATGTCACCAACGTCAATGGAAAATGGAAAAGCAAGGAGGATAAAGAGCTCTACCAGAGGCACGTTAAGAGTGGAGGAAAGATTGGTTACTCAATGGTCAAACAAGCCCCTTTAGAATCAATCCACCCAAGAAAACGAATCCCACTATCCAAAACTCAATCTCAAGCCAGCTCTTCTCAATCGCAACCTACACAAACACATACAACTGTCTCACAGCCTACACAAACACATACAACTGTCTCACAACTTACACAAACACATACAACTGTCTCAGAATCTTCGGATTCTGAAACCTCTGCTTCTTCACCCGACTCAACAACCTATTCTTCCACGTCATCTTCTAAATGCAAAACAAAATACCAAAGAGCAAGCACTACAACAGCGGGTTTGCTAGTTCTGAAAAGCAACATTTCTACACATAAAGCATATGACGTTCTTGCAACCATTGCTGAACAGGATCATGATGTGCCGGTTCCAAGTCAGGTGGGTGTTTGGAAACGAGTAATCAATCTCTGAAGGACGGAAAATGAAAACCAAAAATTTTCAAAAACTTCAAAGCAAAGAACCCTATTGTCTCCATTTTGATGGTAAAAGAGTGCAAGGGGAAGAGTATCAAGTAGTTATGCTGAAAATATGACAACCGAAATAAAACCCGGTACTCTTAAATGTGATGTCTTGAGCAAGGGCTTTCAGAAGCCACAATATATTGACTGTCAAGCACCATGTACTCGACCTCCTTCTGAAACATGTCATGAATTTCTTATTCAAGAACCAACGAGCAAACAAGAACTCAACTATTCCTTCATTGGCAAATTAACGCAAAACTATGTCACTCTTCAGGCTGATTACCGCCTCGTTGTGACAGGCGAGAACCCTGGATGGCGAGATGATTTCAAGTTCTTTTATGAATTATGTCAGGCATATCGTCACTACAAAACAACTTCACATTGGCCTCGCATCAGCTGGAAGAAACTACCAAATTTACACTAGGCAAGATGGAACTCACATGCGATATATACTATTATAGCATTATTTCTGATACCAGAGTGGCGCAACATCCTCGCTCCTGCTTGCTACTTCATCTGCTATGAATGGGCAAATGCTTGATTCCATGTGCAACACTACAATAAAGCGTCCTTCAATGAACTGTTTACCTCACTCATCAGGGAAAAATGCAAAAACGTGCTGTAAAACTGATGGAGGAACTTCAGGCGAAATCTAGAAAATTTGAATTTTTGAATCTGAAGTTCATATGAACAATATGTTTTTTCACATTTCTTGTACATTCTGTACATATTACTAACTGATCTGTATCTTATTTGTTAATAAAAGTTGATTATTTATTATTATTTCTCGTTTGATTTAAGCTTAAAAAAAACTTGTCCTTTTTTTTTGAAAAAAAAAATATTTTTTCACTTTTTTCTTCCGAAAAAGGGGGAGGTGGGGGAACTTTTTTTTTAAAAAATCAAAAATGCAATTTATATTCTTAAATTACACATAAAAGTTCCTCGATCGCAAGTGGTTTCATAAAAATATTTTTTTTTGTTATCACCCTAATGAACACCTACAGCTGCTGTTGGATTGCTTCGCTCAAGCATGCAGAGAATTCGGATTGACCATCAGCATCAAGAAAACCAACATCATGGGTCAAGACATCCCAGCTCCACCCTAAATCACCATTGACAATGAAATTCTGGAGGTCACCGACAAGTTCACATACCTGGGCTCCATCATCACCAGCAGTTTGTCCCTGGACGACGAGATTGACAAGAGGCTTGCCAAAGCACCCAGCGTCATGGCCAGACTAAGCAAACGTGTATGGTCCAACAACCAATTGACACTGAACACCAAGTTCAAAGTATACCAAGCATGTGTTCTTAGCACTCTACTGTATAGCAGCGAAGCTTTGAGAGCTTCCACCTCTTCTGTCTTCGACGCATCCTCGGCATCAGATGGCAAGACATAATCACCAACACTGCCATGCTCAAACAAGCCAGCTCACTGAGCATACATCTCCTTCTGTGCCAAAGACGTCTATGCTGGCTGGGTCATGTACATCGAATGCAAGATGGTCGCATACCAAAGGACATCCTATATGGTGAGCTGACCATGGGGCATCACCCCGTTGGTCGCCCACAACTGCGCTTCAAGGATGTTTGCAAACGCAACCTCAAATTGACTGGCATCAGCCTTGACAATTGGGAACAGCTCGCCGACGACCGGAGCGTGTGGCGACAGGCTGTTCACAAAGGCATCCTAAATGGAGAACAATTATGCATTCAACAGCTGGAAATCAAAAGACAAAGAAGGAAGATTACACAGCAGAAACAGGCCCTCAACCCTACACCCAGCTTCAACTGTGGTCACTGCTGAAGAGTCTGTCAATCTAGGATCGGTCTGCTGAGCCATTCCAAATTCTGCCCCCAAAAACACGACTGATGATTAACCTAGAGTGCTACGGATGCCTACTACTACTACTAGCACTATGTCCAACCATCTTTACTTCACCAAATAATTAATTTAATGGAATATATAATTAATATTTCTTATTAAAAAATAAATGAAGAATTTTTAGGAGTATAGTTTTTTTTATAAGTAACTACATAATGATAATTTAATCACTACCTGCTTTCAGCTGATCTAAAATTTTTGAAACCTCTTTATGTTTCTGTTCATATTCATCAGCTTCATGTGTTGCTCTAGTCTGTTTCTCTTCAAGAGTTTTGAGAATCTGTTTTCTTTGACTTTCCAGCTCTA
This sequence comes from Bulinus truncatus, assembly GCA_021962125.1. Taxonomy (NCBI): domain Eukaryota; kingdom Metazoa; phylum Mollusca; class Gastropoda; family Planorbidae; genus Bulinus; species Bulinus truncatus. Next base: position 2,783,243 of record JAGDYQ010000099.1, read on the forward strand.
TGCCCTGTTTCTTGAACTGTTCAATTTCTATCTGTATCTGTTTTTAGAAAAGCATTAAAAATAATATGGCTTCAAAAATTTTTACATCAAGCAAAGCTAACATTATTATTTTATTTAACAAATATAATTAGGTCAGTATTATACTCACAGTATTAATATCTTCATTTAATTTTTCAATCTCATTGTTTTGTTCATTCACATAGTTAAAGAGTGCAAAGTTTGTATCTTCGACTTCTATGAACCTACGAACTAATGTGTCTATGTCCTCTTCTCCTGTCATATCCTTAATTCTGATAAATGCTTCCTCATAAGTTTCCACAGAATCTTCTTGGCTTTCTTTCTTTTTTTCACTTTCTATAGCTTTAAAAAAGATAAAATCATTCAAAATAATATCATCTTGCATTTATAAATTAAATTATCTATTTTTAGTTCTGTTGTTTGTTGCAAAGAATGTCTCAATGCAATAAAAAAGACAACATCTAATATATTTCAAACAATGCTAAAAAAATAAGGTGATATTCCACACCTTTGCGCTGCCTCCAAGCCACCAGCTGAGGATCTTCTTGTCTTTCTTGACCTTTTATTCCCATAAATTCCTTCAGTTTGCGATCATGATCAATAATGCGCACTAATTCTTTCATTTCTGTATTATGCTGCTGGACATCCTTATCTGATTTCTCTTTGAGTATAATCATTTTAGCTTGGGCATCATCCCTGTTAATTATTGCGAAAAGAAATTTCACGTAGATCAATCATTGATGATTTTTTTAGTTTGAAGCACCAAATATTAATTTTAGAAAAATACTGAATTGCAGAATTTTAAAATCTGTATGTAGCCAAAAATTATACAGTATCTATTAAACAACTCTGAGCATAATGATGCCATCCCATATTGTTTTATAATTAATAAAAATAACAATAATTATTGTAAATTACATTTCTTGTTTATAAAAGGTGCAGATAGAGTAACTTATCATAAAATATGTGCCCAAAATTAGTAAAAGAATACACTGAAAAGAAATCTTTGTAACTATAATATTTTAAAGTGATAAAGTAAGCTTATTTTACCTTTGATCATAAGCTGCTGTTGATGACTCTATTATTTCAGCCATCTCTTTCCTCAAATTTTTCAACTCTTTTTCAAGTTTCTTGTACAGATTCTCAAATCTTCTATGTTCATTTCTGTGACTTTCAATTTCGTCCCTCAATTTAGAATTTTGACTTAAACAGTCATTAAATTTCTTCTTAGCCTGTGGAATAATGTATAAATCAGCTATACTTTAGTGCATTTGGAATATGTTTTTGATAAGATATCATCCTTACAAAACAATTTTTTTAAGTAATAAATTACATAATTGTACAGATTTAAACAAATGTTCTTCATTATTTTTTTAAATTTTATTCATTTTTTTTTTATTTTTAGTCTTCTATTTATACATTTTATGGAATTCATTTTGAAACAGATTTTTAATCCATATATTTTTTTATTTAGTGAAATTTTAATGTAACCTTATAACCCATTGGTTCCTAAAATTATCTTTTTATTTCATTAGAACTTAGCCTTTATCAAAATAAATACAAAAAGATGAAATATTATTAAGTAAACAAAATTTAATAGTCACCTGATCAAGACGATTCTCTAGTACACGTTGTTTTTTATTCATATGAGTAGAATGTTGTGAACTCATATTAGAACCTCCCATATTTTTTTGCTGTTCTTTTACCTTTTTCTCCCATTCTTTGATCTGAGCATCTAATTCTTTTTGCTTTTCATCTTCAGCTTTCATTTCTTCTTCATTTTTATCTAAGTAAAGGATCATGCAAAGTACAAACTTTAAACGATTTATTGCTTGTGTATATTTTAAAAAATCTAATTTCTTAAACCTGATTTATCTGTCAAATCAAAGAGAATATGAAATTCCAAAGTTTGATTAAAATAAACTAAATGGACTCTTAAATTATCCTCCCTCTCCATGTAACAGAATTTAAGAATTATCATAAAAAAAGAAAGAAAATTGGGGAAACCTTAAGTCAATAATTACAATCAATAAAAGTATTTAATAAAGCTGGACAGTTTTCAAAAGCAGCTGCATGATGTGCAATAAGCTTTATATATTCTTTACAGTATGCCAAAGCTTCATAAATCTACATTTTTAATGTATACATTTTTTTCTTTTATGTATCAAATCATTTAATACAAAAAAATAATGTATTACTGCCCTTTTAAAGCTTGCTGAAAAAAAGTATTTTGTGGAAAATATGACGGTTTGACATAAAAAGTATAAGCTACATACCATACTAAAATTATGTCTAGATAAGCTATTACTGGCATTATCAATTATTGACAAAAACTTATAGAATGAATAAATAACCTTTGGCTTCAAGTAATGTGACTAAAGTGTCAGTGTATTGTTCATCTTTCACTTGGTTTGACCTGGACTCTGCAAGTCTCAATTCTTTCAGTAATTCTTCCTTTTCTGATTCCAGCTGTTTCATTTCTTGTCTATAGAAGTATTTTTTTAAAGTGTTACATATCCAATTTATGATCAATATCAAAAAATTGTTGTGCCATCAAAATATTTTTATTATATAATGATATAATATTGAATTTATATGATGACTACAAGTTGATTACTTGACACTTGAATCTATTTGATTTTAAAAATAAATTATTAGAAAAAGCCAAAAATTATACTTTTGAAAAATTATGTTTTTAAATTAAATTTGTTAACATAATTATAAAAATATAGCAAAATTAAAATAGGTCGTATTTTAAATCTCAATGTTTTCTACTTTATTCATTTAAGAAGAAAATAGGTGGATATGTTATGATGAGAAATGGACCATTATAAGGGCCAGAGAAAAATCAGTCATTTTAGGTAGCAATTAACTCGCACTAATGTAACAGATTAAATTTTTACTGCATCAACCTATTTCTGCTCATGTCCAAAATATTCACTTACTTTCTTTTTCAATAATTTGCTACATATATAGCATATCAATATTTTGTCATTTGATAAAAAAGGATTTCATAATGATAATGATAATCATGTCAATTAAAAAATTGCAGATGTTTACTTTTGCTTTCGAATAGAATTTTGTGATTCTTCAGTGTAAGCAGCTCTGTCTCCTTCCATATTACGAAAACTTCGCTGCAACTTCAACAGCTCTTGTTCCTGTAAACCCTCCATGTCAGCATCACTCATATCTGATCTTGCAGATCGTGGTGGAGGCATTTTCTTTTGATTGTTTTATTAAAACTGGGAGAATAAATTTAAAAAAAAAACAATAGCAATTAGATTATAAGATCATAAATAAAGTATTATTCTTCAATAAATAACTATAAGGGTAACAAATGCCAACAATCACAATGGTTAAATCATGACCAATTCAATTGAATTTTAATTTAATATTTCCATAAATTTTCGTAGGTATTCTGTATCATGTATGATCAAAATAGTTTTTTTTTTAAACTCATTAGGTTATGCACATTTTAGTAGACCTCATTGAAATAAATATGAAAAAATATAGTATTACCAAATGTAAATTCTGAAATATGCAACACTTACGAAAATTATAAACAATTTAATGTGTCTACCATAGCAAAACACTAGAATATCCTTGACAACAGGGGCAAATAATTCTATAGACCGATACAAATTTAGGTCTCGCATTTTTGTCAGTCATATATTTAGCTTATGTTCTTTTTTTTTTTTTAAATAATATTTTATCTGTTATTGTATCACCCCGACTGTAGGGCTATGATTATTTCTAAAATGGACTGGTTTTTCTTTTATCTTCACACGCACATTCAATCATCAATGATTCATAAATGGCATTGTAATAGCTAACTAATAAGTCGATCTTAACTAAATGAAATGTATAAAAGTTTAAATATTTGTTTTAAAATGTCAGGGCATTTTGTATTTATCATATAAAAGCGAAATAATACACTTTATTTTGTATATTAATCATTGATTATCACCGCCATGAGAGGGAATATTAAATTAATTTCCACTTTGTTTTGTTTTTTAAATGAATATTATTATGTGCACATAGACACTCCGATTATTATTTATCTTTTTTTTTTCAAAGCAAAGAGTTCAGTAAGACATTTTATGCCTCATAAAACTGGCGAAACTTAATAAATGAATCTAAATATAACAACAAAAATAACATTGTTAACCTTTAAAAATTGCCTTAGATTGTGTTACCCATTATAGATTTCTTTTCAAAGAAATATTTGAGTAAATGATTTAAAATGACGTCATTGTGACGTACTCTTTTCGACATACACAACACACAAATTGATGACGTACCTAAGCTGTCTGCTTCTTTAATTAGCATTATACTTATAGTCTGCGAAACTCCAAAAGTTAATCCGAACTACGGTAAGATAATAATTTAATTCTTTTACAAGCTACTGTAAACTTATTGAAAGTTCCGTAACAAAGATGTTGAAATAAAGTGAAATCGTTAAATATAACAGAATATGAACCAAATTGGATATTGATACCCATTTTACAGATACATAATCGGTGAATGTCAAATTGCTTGCAACCACTTTATGCCCCCACTGCAACTCTTAAGGCCACAATAAGAGATATTTGGGGAACTTAAGCAAAAATACCTAATGGGCCCTCTGGGGACCAGATTGTGTTAAATAAATATTGGAAGAGGGCAGTGTGGACACAAGGCTATTGCCTAATTCGCCTAGCCTTAATAACGGCTCTGCTCACGTGTTAATAGATGTCAGGTTATATGCCTATAGCCAGGCGGGGAAACATGAGAAGCGGCAGACATGCTGTCGCTGATATGTACGTGTTCTTCTTCTTCCTTCTTTTGGCCCTACAACCCATTTAGGGCCCTGGCCTGCCACATGTGTATATGCTATGGCCAATATTTGCTAGCAGACCAATGATCAGACATTGGCCAGCAATGTTAGACATAGGCCGGCCAATGTGAACATTTACTGGGTGCGACCGGCCAATGTCGAAGTGATGATGTGAAAAAGTATGAAAAGAGATAACATCTGGTGCAAAGTCTTTGAATGGGGAGAAACAATAAAACAAGATACATTTATTAACAATAGTTTCACCACTGGTGACAGGGCGTGACCAACTGCTTTTATTTGAATTGAACAGATTTAGTTCAGATGTGCTTTTCTTTGACGGTTTAGCACGTTTTTAAAAAACCTCGCGACTTACTTCAGCAAATTAGGGTTTGCTTTATACATTAGGGGGAGGGGAGGTGTCCTGAAATAGGCAGGCCTATACGATGTTTAAATTGGGATAGGGTAATTATGTTTTTGCATTTTCGTTATTATAATTATACTTATATAAGATATGATCAGTTGCTTATAGAAAATCAAGAAAAATAGATAGAAGCACATATATGTCTTTTAAAAAAAAATACAATGTGTGTTTCCGATGTAGTGTGACGGTTTTGTGTGTTGTATTAACCACAATCTTTGTACATTCGGCTCATCACTCAGAATGACCATTTAAAGTTATGCGTCGGTTGCTTATAAACACGGTCGCGTATCGTGGTTTTTTTTATTAGTAACACTGAAACAAAGATTTCATGATGGGTGTGATAAGTAGTAGCAGATTTTGAATGGCTGTTTTTTTTAAATCCACTTAAATTATTCTTTGATGTAGAATACTCCTCACCAAGTGGAACATGCTGAATTTCAATCTCATGAGTTCCGTCATTTATCCTCTTCCACATTTTCTTTGAAATATGTTCAGATATTATGGTATTGTTGATGTTACAGTTTACTTACAAAGTGATAATGAATCTACAAAACTGTCATGTGTTAATAGTAAAACATTACTTGTAACAGCTTTGTAGTACACGATCAAGTGTTTCTGTGTGTAGTAAAACATTACTTGTAATAGCTTTGTAGTACACGATCAAGTGTTTCTGTGTCTAGTAAAACATTACTTTTAATAGCTTTGTAGTACATGATCAAGTGTTTCTGTGTCTACATTACTTTTAATAGCTTTGTAGTACACGATCAAGTGTTTCTGTGTCTAGTAAAACATTACTTGTAATAGCTTTGTAGTACACGATCAAGTGTTTCTGTGTCTAGTAAAACATTAATTGTAATAGCTTTGTAGTACACGATCAAGTGTTTCTGTGTCAAAACCACTACAATCTCTAAAAAAGAATTTGATAACCAGTGGCGTACCTGGGGAGGGGGGGCGGTGGGTGCGGTCCGCACCGGGCGGCACTTTTTATTACTTTTTGGGGGGGGGGGCGGCAAAAATGTATAGATTAAATTGAAATACCTAAATGAGAGGGCGGCAAATCGTCTTCCGCCCTGGGCGGCCGATACCCACGCTACGCCGCTGTTGATAACTGTTGTTTCTTGGAAATATTTCTAGTGATCTTCGCCATAACCCATTCGGCCAGAATATAATTTTCTTTCTGAACAATCTCACACATTTTTAAATTTATTTTACTCTATATTTAAGTCGTTTAATAATGCCTGTAATATATGCAACGTTAGGTATCCAAAGCCTGTAATATATGCAACGTTAGCTATCCAATGCCTGTAATATATGCAACGTTAGCTATCCAATGACTGATCTCATAATAGCTTGTTTTCATAATTCGTGCCTGCCCTGATTTAATAAAAAAATGTATGACTTATACATTGAGGGGCTGAGTTAATCTATTCTGACTAGTACTTCGTTTTGAGAAAGTCAACGTCCAGAAATATGAAATTATGTTACGAGTCCATATTGATTTAAACATCGCAAATTGAAGGCTCTGGTTTTGTTTTTTTGTAAAACTTCCATCTGCAGATCTTCATTATGACCTTGTCTTATATACTGTGTATATTTTATAGTCTTATATTATTCCCGGTCTCACTGATTCATTGTCTTGGATGTCATCACTTGGAACAATAATATATTTGTCCAAAAAGAGATACGGTATCGTCTCGCGGCACACCGACATACCGTTTGGTTGTGGAGCATTAGTCTATTCACTTCTACAGTGACTGACGCTAATTTGTATGGATTTATTAGCTTTCTTACTGATATATTGACTGGAGCTAATCTGTGTATGTCTACTTACTTCTAGGGTTAATTTATTTAATACTGCATTACCCCCCCTCCTCTGATGTTGTGTAGTGCGGATCTTGTTTTAAGGCTTTTGTGGACCTTAGGGAAAGGTACATGTTGGGGTGAATGAGGAGAGGGGGGGGGGATAGACAAAAATGCTGTCAAGGGCGCTGCTTGCAAATCTTTAATCCCCAATGACCCCCCCTCCTCTAAGTGTCTAGTTTGTTTATTCATAAGAGCCCAAAAGTAAAAAAGAAAATGTTCCTGATGTGTGTGCACTCTTTAATTTTGAAACAGACTGAATCATGCAACCATATTGTCCAGTATACTCAGTCATCGTACTACCCTCTAGTATAATAGCGAAGGCTGTACAATAACTTAAGAAAACTTGTTTAAAAACCATTAAAAATCATTTCAACCGCATCTAGTAGAAACATTCCGCTCAATATCCTCAATATCGACTGTCAATTCTGGAAATGAGCCGAGTCATATGAAGGCCTTTATTTATTGTATTATCTACTCAACAGATGGAGGAACAAACAAAGACAACCATCCAACCTCAGATTATCGACGGATTTAAGATAGAGATTGACTCTGATGAGGTCATGTGCACTGAGTACATGATGGATATAAAACATGACGGTAAGGAGTTATCTCTATGTGAAAGTCTGTCAGGCGAGTTGTAATCTCTCAACAATGTTTATATTTTATCATTTATTGCCATCAGTTTTCATTGTTTGGTGGTAATGGATGCCCCATGGATATTTGGAAACCGGGATGGTCGCAAGAGCCGCAGCTATGTATTGTACTACCCTCCTCCAGATCTGACAAGGGCAAAAATACCGCTATTTCCGCGCCCTTTCTTAATTTAGGGCTTTGTGGGGACGCACAACACTCTCCTCTCTTCCTATGTTACTAGAAACTATGGTATCTTTTGTGTCTCTAGACTTTCTGAAATTTCTGAATGGAGAACACAATAATCAAATTTCTAAAATTAGAGAGGTCAGAACTACTAAGAATGACTTATAGCTGTGAGTAATGAGGACTTTATATCATTTTAAACTATAATGTAAAACAAAGTTAACAAAAATATACATGTGCTGTAGGCTAAACTTGTCGTATTAATAGATGTTGGTAAAAAAAAAAACTAATTTAACACATACATAAGCATGTCCACACCAGACACGAATTCTGTCTGATAAGGTAATCTTGTAAAATAGCTCAGCTATTTATGGCAGTGCATGGACAGAGAGGCCCCAATTGGTGGGACCAGAATTAAATGGCGGCAGTGCTGTATCAGTACATGGAGTGCGACTATCAGGCCGTTAATAAATATTCCTGTGTAGTGAATTCCGTGTAACAAAGTCAGAGATTGTGGCTAATAGACTTTGATATTTGAAATGAAAACATTGCTCTGACACTCCCATCACCCAGGTATCTCTAGTTCTATAAATGGACTGCTTTGATTGAAGTACATAAACTCTCGACAATCTAATTTCTTCCAGCGAAGAAAGAATCTGTAAATAATTCCAATTCAAACTTTTGGGAAATTAAGTATATATCGTGCAAATATTTGGATAGGGGTCTCCCAAGTTGGCGGAAAGGGGAGAGCTCATCAGATAAGCTGAATGCCGATGAAATAAATTCTCGGGGAGGACCATCCCTAAATTGATTTGTTAGTATAAGACTAATTAAAATGCCACAAATAAAAGAAAACTATGACCAATGTAGTGAGACGTGGACCATCAGCCAGCAGTAACATACGGTAGTGAGACGTGGACCATCAGCCAGCAGTAACATACGGTAGTGAAACGTGGACCATCAGCCAGCAGTAACATACGGTAGTGAGACGTGGACCATCAGCCAGCAGTAACATACGGTAGTGAGACGTGGACCATCAGCCAGCAGTAACATACGGTAGTGAGACGTGGACCATCAGCCAGCAGTAACATACGGTAGTGAGACGTGAACCATCAGCCAGCAGTAACATTCGGACATAAGACGTGAACCATCAGTCAGCAGTAACATTCGGTAGTGAAACGTGGACCATCAGCCAGCAGTAACATTCGGACATAAGACGTGAACCATCAGCCAGCAGTAACGTGGACCATCAGGCAGCAAGCAGAAAATATTAGGGAGCGACCGATATGCCTTTTTACCGATAGTCCGATACCGATATTTTTCTCCAGCATTTTAACCGATACCGATTTTTTTTAATCAACAACAATGCCAAACACGTGTTTTTATCGTGCTGAAGTTTCCAATCTTATGACGTATGTCAACCCATGTTCACCCTTTCCCTGTCATATTTCGTAACACTTCGCCCACACGTGTCTTGTTTACCCCCCCCCCCCCCCAGCTTCCCATCCCAAAAAAAATACACACAGATGTTCACTAATTGTATCATTCAAGGTCATACATTAGAATTAAGAAATGCCAATCCTATTGTTTCAAGGTCATATCGCTGATGTAATTTTATGTAGACGTGACAATTTCTGTGTACAGGTTTTTGTTTCCTTTTTTTTTTAAATCTTGGGTTATTCATGAATTGGGTTATTTACGGATTTTTTTTCCTGCAACTCTGTTGTGAAAAAAACAATGTATCAGCAGACGAAAAACGGCCGGTCCGATAGTTAACCCATAGTGCCAGCCCCGTAGCCAGGGGGGCACTGGGGGGCCGTGCCCCCCCCCACCGCTAGGTGTGGAGTGCCCCACGCTTAAAAAAGAAGAAAAAGAGGAAAAAGTAAAGAAAAAGTAAGGGTGCTCCCTTGCTGGGTATTGGTGCCCCCCTGCTTACTTTGACCTGGCTACGGGCCTGCATAGTGCCAATATCGGTTCGACTATCGGTCGCTCCCTACAAAAATCGGTCGATCCGATATTAACCGATAGTGCCAATATCAGTCCGATACCGATCCGATTATTGGTCGCTCCCTAGAAAATATTATAAACACTTGGGAAGGAAAACAAATTTCGGAAAATGTATGTGCCGGTAAAAGGTAACAATGAATGGAGGAGTATGAAACAAGCAATTTAAGTCTTTTCCGTTTCGGACAAAGGACATTTTAGAGCATTTTCGTGTACGCAGTGGCTACGGTTACGCCGGACGAAATCCGTATTTTTTTCCCGGGTTACAGCCATAGACATTGCTCCACGCGTATGGGTTTTGATAAATAGAGAGGGAAGTAATCATGTTGAATAACTGTTACAAAAATAAATAATGATTACGTCCCTTTGATTAGCTTTTATTATTTATATTTAAAATATAAGCAAAAACGGTACTTAAAATGCCCCCTTTTTCGGCCCTCAGAGGTCAGATCGCGAAATGGACTTTTGATGTACACTTGGCAGGCCAAGACCTACAAAATGATATATACATCATGGGTCTAGGACTTATGGTTGTTGAGATATAGAGCGCTCCTTTATTAATATAGCTTATATAGTAAAAAACGGTACTTAAAACGCTCCCTTTTTCGGCCCTCAGAGGTCAGATCGCGAAATGGACTTTTGCTACACACATGGCAGGCCAAGACCTACAAAATGATATATACATCATGGGTCTAGGACTTATGGCTGTTGAGATCTAGGGTGATGACGGACAGACAGACAAAACGGGGACAATAGAAACTAACATTACAGCAGAAATCAAAATGCATAGACTGAAGTGGGTTGAGCACGTAGAAAGGATGGAAAAGACCACTGGCACTAAGACAATATACAAGACAACACCGTAAGACTGAAAGTCAGACCAGGAAGCAAATGTATAGATGAGGTTGAGAAAGACATTAAAGCCACAGGAGTGAGAGAGTAGATTAGGACGACCATAGGAAACAGAATTAGGGCAGGCTAGAGCTCTACATGGACGTAAAGCCTTAAGAAGTAGGTGCAACCACTAAATGTAATCTTGTGCAGCAACAGCCATTGTTTTAAGTACAAAATATTACACAGTGGTACACACAGAACGCTGCCGCGACCACTTGCTTACCTCACAGGACAATTTATTGCAAGGAAATTAAGAAAAAAAAATTGCGTTCGGATGAAACAATAACGTTGTATTTTTAGTTCTCATTAGCGTCATTTTTTTAAATGTACAGTATTTCACTGTATTAGTGATTTAGTGCCTGTGTGTATTCTGATAGTCTAAATAGGCTGTTTTTTTTGCCGTGGAAAATATTGTGTGAGTAAAACTGCATTGTTTCTCCTTGTTTTGTGTGAAGTGTGAACACTGATAAAAATAGTGAGCTGGAAGGAAATCGGATTTCTGGGGAAATCCATTACAGATGGTCTGTGCCCAATAGTGTGTCTGGATATATATTTTAAAAATTCGACACCTACCTTAACAGGATTGAAAATTACAATCCTCGAGTGTTATGTGTGTGGTATGTGTGTACATAGTGTGTGTTATATGTGTACACAGTGTGTGTTATGTGTGTACATAGTGTGTGTTATGTGTGTACATAGTGTGTGTTATATGTGTACACAGTGTGTGTTATATGTGTACATAGTGTGTGTTATATGTGTTCAATTGTGCCGTACATAAACCAAGTATAATTCCGAACATATACTTCAACAGATTCATAACATAATTTATTTTTAAATACATATTTCAGACAGGTTTTTTACGTCGAAACTGAACACAGATAAATTTGTTGTTGATCTCAATGAATCTGTCCAGCCTATCAATATGGATAGAATCCCAACAGCTATGTACGCTAAAGCTGACAAAATGGCCACTAATGGCACAACTTTGTGTAATTTGTTAAATGACAACCACCATACGCCTGACAATTTCTGCAAACGATCAGGGGCAAAACAAATGACGCAATCTACATTTTCAATGGACGCCTTCAACCCAACCATTATGAAACCTTACCAAAAAGATCCATATATAATGCCGATAAATTGTGAGGTATGGCATGAGGGTTTGAACCATGTTCCAGAGTACTGCTTGGCCACTCAGGTTGCACCGCTTGACCTATCGATGCCAAAGTCACGTGACAGCATTGCTTCACTTACGGCAGCACACCGCGCATCACCAACGAAAATATCGCCGGTCAGCCATCACGGCCCATCGGCTGACATTAAAGTATCCAGGCCATCGAATTTGTGGATGTCAGACGATAAAGAAATATTTAAAAGTGATTCAAATGAATCTCAAATACAAATATGGAACCCTACTAATCTTATAAACTCCGCCAATGTTTTGAATAAGCTAGAGAGACACGTCGTACACAGACCAACTCCGGTGTATCCTAAACTTTTTCATTCATACTGTTTATGCAAAGGAGGGGCACTTTCGAACGACGCGGGTAATTCAAATATGTACACCATTACTAAACTATGGGGATGCTGTGGTAAACACCTGTGGGCTAAACCCTCAAGAGATTCACGATTTACAACGTGCGAATGGAAGAAGATCAAAGTCAATCTAAGTGTTGACCCTGTCAATCAACAAAGTACTAACACCCACAAGGACCGGTTAACTTACTCTGACAACTCTCGCCACTTGACTCCATCACGGTCTTATAGTCAGACAATACCTGATTGGCCTAATTACCCACAGCCATCTAGCACTGAGCCCAAATCCTTTCAAGGTTCTGACAGAGATTATCACCAGATGATTGACCCAGCTGCTGAAAGCTTCCAACCCGACACTGAAGACGTTCAGCGCATTCAACAATACTACAGTCTCGCGCAAAGCCTGGCCAGGTGTACTGGCTTAAAACCCGACTCGCCAACCCAAGAACACGTAAATACTATACACACGTCAGTTCCAATTATTAAACACAACAGAAACGTGCCTGAACCAATGTCAAGTAGCCACTGTGTTACTGCACACGTACTAAATAATTTGAAGGAAGATGGACAGCGCAACGACAGAAATCGTAGAAAGCCACAAAAATCTCGAAGCGGCGTAATAGATGCAATTGTTCCCTCAGATGAAAAAATATTAATTAATGATCAACCAGTAACGCCTGTTTATCCAAAGGATTTGGTCCAGTCCTCTGACATCCTTGACAGAGAGCACGAGTATCTAACGAGCGTTCCCCCTAAACAAAAACGGAGAAGAACGGCCAATACGACTCGAGATGTTCCGCTAATGGAGACAAATGACCAGCCACTGCGAGAGTCACTGAACAAGAAATTGTCCAGTGATAAACAAGAAACATTACAGCAACTACACCAGGACAAGTTATTTATGGGGGAAAACACCAAAGACAAATTCATTGACGGCCAACACAGTAAGAACCAATTGAACAATCACAGGTCTTCCCGCAGAACTGAAAAATTAAAGAGCAAGAACGTAAAATTAGCCAGTTATGTGTGCGCGACCTGTAAATTAAACTTTGCCTCTCTGTATGCTCTGTTGGTTCATCAGAGTAAAGAATGTTACGTCGGGAAACCCTATCACGCGATCGACTGTCTGGGTAAATATGGGGAAAACGAATGCCAGTGCACATACTGCCATTTTTGTTTGAACATATTTAACTCAAAGTTTCGTGTTTTCTCACACAGTCAAGGTAGATGTTTTGTCAGAAACACTTATCTCACTAGCATCAAAGAGGGGCAAATGATGCAAGACAATACAATCGACCAGCTGAGTCACCCTGGTTATGGTAAAGACGAAATCGTAACTTCTGTCAGTGCAGGGCGCAAACCATATATGGACCATACAGAATTACGCACAGGTTTACAAAAAAAAAAACTAAAACATCATGAAGATAATAATAGCAAGCCTTCAGAAAGTTTATCTGAGATTGTACCAGCTTTACACCAGCCTTCAGAAAGTTTATCTGAGATTGTACCAGCTTCAAACCAGCCTTCAGAAAGTTGCAATGAAAAAGCACATGCAACAACACTCCCGTCGAAACAAAATAAAACAGAATTTAAAAGTCCGCGGCAAGAATCTTTTGAAAAGATAATGTGTCATAAATACAAAGGGCAAGCCACTAACAGTGGTGAAGTCTCTGGCGGATTTACATCTTCTGAAGGTATTCCTGTTTGTGGGGAAATAAATGCGGAATTCCCCGATAAATTATTCTTTGAACCGGTTGTGGAAAATAATTTCTCATCAAACATAAATAGCCTTTATAACGATAAACCGTGCAACCAAATCAAAAGCTTGTTCCATTATAGCAATATAAATGCCGAACCTAAACAATGCCCAGGTCATGAAACCCCTGTTAAACAGCCCACTTGTGAGACATCTAAAGATGAACTCATAAATACAGCGGTTCTTATGAAGTGCAGAAAGAATCAGTCACTTCACAGTCAGATAGATGAACACGTTACAGATCTCGCCAATGAACAGAAACCAGATCTTAAAATGGAAGTGGGCGATGGAAATGGAGAAGTCATAGAAAACCCCGCACAAACCAGTCACAAATATAGCGTTCCCCAACTAGAAGTTAAGAATAAAAGCACTCAATATTCAGACAATGCACCCGAAACCAACACTTCAAGCCACAACGAGTGCGTTCAACAGGAGATTACGAATATAAACACAGGTACCTTTAAAGTTCCAACCCAAACCAACATTTTCAGCAAAAAAAAAAGCATTACACAGCAAGGAGTTATAAATAAAACCACAGCCAACTGTACAAGGAACGCACTTCTTGTCAAACAAGATCCAAACTACCTGCAGACATCTACCATAATTAAGACTGAGCCAGTTTCCATTGATGTTTCAGAACTAAAGACGAACGATTCTGAGAATGATTGTCCACTAGAGCTTACATGCTTTTCTTTTCACAATCATGATGACCCTTATGACAATAATCATGTGCCAGAGCTAGATGTGGTGAGTGACATCACTGAAGGTAAAGAAGGTCACCCAAATGATTCTGCCAGTGATATCATAGAAGACATTAGCTTTCTTCAACATGACCAAGAGCTCCAACATAGATCCTCCAAAACAAGTCATGGAAAATATAAATCTGGAAAGGTTAAATCATTATATGAATCTAATGTTTCACCTGTAAAGGTGAGCAGAATATATATATATATATATATATATATATATATATATATATATGTAGGCCTATATATATATATATATATATATATATATATATATATATATATAAATTTCATAGAATTAGTTCACTTTGTAAACAGCAATGACTTATCTAAAGTTCACTTTTAAACAAAACAGTAATAATCTTTCTAATTTAAGTAGGACAATTTTCTGATATATTAGTTGCCTTAGCTAAACACGGGCTGTAACCTACTGCATCCATGAATTATGGGCCCATGATAAATGTTGACGATTGGGGGCCCCTTTGGCCCTCTTTTCCCCAGTTTTGTTGCAAAAAAAAATTTGAAATCGACGGTACTCCCCCTCCCTCATGATTTGAGCCCCCCCCCCCAGTCAAGTGTTCCGGTTGCATGCCCCTCCTCATACTTAGCAAATTGTGATGGGAATATGTGGACTGTAGAACTGTGACTTATGAATCATGATACATTTTTTTTTGTTATTACTCAGTAATCGAAGCGTAAATCTTTGAGATTGAGTTTTTATCACTAACCACTTACAGGGTCAGTGCCCCAATATGTATTGGCCTTAATGGACATTGGTAAAAGACAGATGTTGGGTTTTATCCCATCCAATGCACCACACAGGTTGGGCTAACAACTAAATTAACAAAGAGTCACACATTTCATAAAAACTAGAGAAATTCCTCAGCGTGCTATTGAAAAAAAAATCTTTATGTGTGGATAATAAAATGATGAAACATTAAATTGCTTGATGTTAAATGTTGTGACAGCAAAAAAAAAAAGGAAGAGTTGCATGTTATATTTTAATTTGTATGTCCTCAGAAAAGTTTCAATTTGATTATATTATTTTTCGAAGTGTTGTTTTGCACAAAAGACACTTGATCTTCATTAAAAATATCGTTTCTCTGAACAGTTTTATACTGAGAAAAAATGAATCGAAGTTTAATTTCACACATGGTAAATAAAGCTAATGTAAACTCTGACAGAAATCTATGAGCAGTCAAGATAGTGTCACAAGAACAATATCAGGCTTCTTTTCCCATTTAATGTCAGGGGACCAGTTTTAGACTTGTTGGGCTCAGGGAAGCGAAAAAATTATATTGCTCATTCAGGGTGACAGATGTACTGTGCAACAATAGAATTAATTTAAATTTTAGCCCGTAATATTTATATTCATAGAAATCTGCTATTGCCTTTGGGGCTTGTCAGAAAATCAACAAGAATGGTGAGAAAGAAAAAATTACATACCTGTTGGATGCTAACAGTACACCTATCATGTTAGTGGAGAAGGTAATGAAATATGTTTTGTGTGTCTCTTCTAACTGGCAGAACCAACAAAATTGAAAAAAATGTTTACTCTGAAAAAAATTCTATTTATTATATGTCTACAAGAGTTAACAAATATTACATTAATATCAACTGTTTTAATACAAGATTGTATGATTTATAATTAGATTTTATTTCTAGGTTCCAATACCAGAGCACAGTTTTAATCAGAATTAGTTTGCATCATTCTCTTAGGTATATGGCAAAAAGTAATTAAAATAGAATTAAATACCATTGTTAAGTCATAAGCCAGCAAATGACTAATCAAATACAACAGTGACTAATCAAATACAACAGTGAAATAAGTCATTATTATAGCCTACTTTGAGTGACAAGTTATTTTTCTTTTAAATTGAAATACTACTACTAAATAAATACAATTTTTAGTTTGAACTAAAACAAAATGCTAGAAAGGTTTCTGTTGTATGATTTTGTAATGATAAATTCTTATCTTGTTGAACTTGACCCTTAAGTCATTCAAGTATTCAGTGAAACCTCAGCTCAATAAACCCCAGAACTTTTAACAGTTTTTTCATGTTATGACCAATATTTTGTATATTCAGCAATTTCGCTCCTTCAGTTCACAAATAAGTCTTAAAGTGGATTAAATTTTTGAACAGAGTTTCTAATTTCATGCACATCCAGTGATGTTAATGTTCATCATTGAAGACTGATTGTAACATTTACTATGGAAGGTGAATTTTCTTTTTAAAGCCAAAGTACATTTATAAATATATATAACAATTATTTTCATCAGGAACAAAAGGAGAACAGCATCATGAAATGTGATAAGTGCTTTCAGTGTTTTCCTACCTTTTTGCTTTTGACTTGGCATGTTAAATACACCTGCCCTTACTCCAAGACTACACGGGGAAGACGTCCAAAGTTATGACACATTCATGTTTCAACAAATGATTTGTTAAAATCAATAATTATTTATTTAAAATATGGTTTTTATTTCAACTCTTTGACTCTTTCAGTAAAATATTATTTAAAATTTGGTTTTGAGTGTCACCTATTGACTTATCAGTCACTCAGTAAGGTAAAATATAAAAAAATAAATAAATGGCTATTCCAATTTATAAAACTGATGCATTTTAGAATCTAAATAATATTTTAGACATTAATAACATTTGTTATATATTGAAAATTGAACTGTTATTGTAAATTTTTAAAAAGTTTGATTATTATGATGATCAAAATGTGTACATAAATAAGTTTCTATATTAAATTAAGATTTCTTTTTGTTTGTTTCACTTCACAGTTTATTATAAAAAAAATTCATATTTTATACATTTATTTTGTTGTTGTTACAATAAAACATTTTAAACTTCTTTTAAACGTCATCTCTTTAATTAATTACATTAAATATGATCTACTTCATAAGTTATCAAAGTAGTTTGATTTTTTTTTATTTTAGTGGCTGAAGCACAACAGTGACCTGGCCAACCTGGGAACAACAATAAAATTGTATAAAAGTGTAATTTATCCCATTACATCATTCAAGGCTCTAAAAGAATGCAGTTCTTTTAGCCAATACAAAAAGCAATGAACATTATTTGTTAGATTAGACTTAATTTTTACTTGAAGTCCAGACTCACACCAGAAACTACAGTAAATCAAAGTGGTAATGAATGCTAAAAAAAAAAAAAAATAGTTTTAGGTGTAGTGGATGAATAGAGTCAAAGTAATGTTATCTGGGTTGACAAAATATGGCTAGCTAACAAACCAAGTTTGCGAAATATTTTTTTAAGATCAACCATTATGTTAGAATAAAGTTCAAATATGCCAATTTGACAAACATTAGCACTCAACACAAAGATATTAAAATTTAATCCAAATTAAATATCATGGGTTTTAATCTCTATATTGCATATTTATTTTCACAAAGATAGTTTGGCCATGTGCTTATTCTACACTTGAAGAAATAACTGCAAAAATTGTTTTTTACAATATTATTTTTTCTTTCAATGTAATAATCAATATGTCACAAATTAGTATAAAGTATATACTTAGAAAATCCAGTAAAATGATCATTTATTTTTCCATTTAAGTTTTATTCCTTTTCACTTATATTTTTTATATAGTGCAACATTCAAATAAATTACAAAAAAATCTTTTAAAAAATAGACTTTTATTAAAATGTACTACATGTATAAAGTAAAAGTATATTTCCTTAGGTTTTTTAGGTCATACAAATTTGTATAGAAGTTATAAGTTATAGTGACTAAAAAAGTAAAAGCATCAATATAAATTTAATTATTACATTTATTCTGGTGCTCAAATTTTGAATTAGTCAATATAATTTCTATAAATATTTGCATGATCTAAGGAAATATATTTGACCTTTTTAATAAATTTTTAAAAAATTCAATTTTTAAAATTCATTTTTTTAATTTTATACCTTTTAGAGTCAATAGTATTTTTCTTTTTTTTTTTATTTGTATTGTTAAAATAAACTAATAAGTACCAAGTGTGAAATCTAAAGACTAAAAAATCTGTAGTATGTATTTTTTAATACTGTGAATTGTTCAAAGAATTTCCCTTATACAAAATATTAAAAATAGTTTGGCCGACTAATAAAAACAAACTTCAGAACTCTGCACTTTAATGAATACATGCTAAACTTGAGACACCATAAACTCTTTCTGCTATTTCCCTCTTTATACATGTATAAACATTATAAAAAGTTAATTGGCTTCGAACTCAATAAGAATTTAATTGGTTGACTCAAATGTTTTGAAATAATGTATTGTCAGCGAGAATCAACAAGTGTTTTAAAATTTCAAATCAATTAGCCTTTGAAAAGTTGGTGAAAATTGATTTCCAATTTCTCAATTCCTAACTTAACTTAGAAACAGTACTGCCAGAAACTTTAATAAAAGCCTATAAAATTCAAGCTTATTTGTTCCTTTAATATACACTCAAACAAAAGCCAGATGAAAATCACTAAAACAAAATACAAGACAAGGTCAATATCATTAACTGGCAATATTTTTAGTCAAAGAAACTAAGTCAAAAATTATAAGGAATTTAAATGATGTGGTAAAAATAAATGCGCTATATTTTTTTTTCAAAGAAAGCCAGTTCATCTAACTCTACTGCATAATCATTAAGAGTTTTAGGTCCTTGAATGAGCCCTCCTCTTAACTTGTTAATCCACAAACCCTGAGGTATATAAATGTTCCTGCTCCTTGCTCCTTTTTTAACAATGGGTGCCACCAACAAATTATCTCCTACCAGATATTGATCTTTGATAACCAGAGCCAACTCATCAAGGGGTGCAATCCACCACAGTGGCCGAATGATTGGATTTCCAGTGGATACGCTTTCATCTGCCAAATCAACAAAAACATCAGCATATTCTTCCCTTAACTGTAAACATTTGTTAGTAATAGCTATAACCGTGTCATTATAGATCCATGGCACAACAGAAAACTGAAGAGATGGGAGAAATGTGTTCAGTTCCAGCCATCAAATGTACAGCTCTCTGTATGGATAGGCTCCTCCAGTAAAATTAATAGCATCAGCATATGCATTACCTCCAATCATATCTGGTAAGATGAAGGGGTAACCTATGAGGCCGATGGTGAGAACAGATGGTATAACCGTAGCCAGTCCACCATCATTGCCCCAGCTGGACATGCGGTCAAACAGTCTCAGGAAGACAGGTACTTTCTGAGTGTTCCACCCCACACGTACTTCTTGCCTACGGGATATAGGGTCAGAGTTGAAAGCAAGCTTGGCCCACAGGGCACTGTAATCATTGCTGGAAACCATCTGTTGATATGTGTGAGGACTATGAGGCACAAAGCGAGCCTCTCCTGCATCAAACTAAAAGTTACAATAGAAAAAAAAAAGTAGCATAATTAGTATTCTGATGACATATCAGTGATGGCATACTTCAGTAAGTGTGCCACATATTGCATGTAGAAAATTTGACTGACATAACAGAGAGATTTTGTTACTTGCAATATTTATTTTTTTGGAACTAATATTTTTTTTAAACAATGGATTATAGTCATCAAATTTATTTTCTTCCAATAAAGATGGTATCTTTTATTTATCTAATTGTTATTCTCCTCAGCAATAATACATGTATCTTTCCATGTTACTGAGCAGAGCACCATTTCAAAACATGTCTATCACCACCATTAAATTAAAATGTATAATGTGAGCATTTCCTATATTGCTCATGAGGAGCATTGAAGAAAGAGAATTCACATGCTTCTAATGGTCATGGCAAATACTGGGTATTTTTGCAGCTATTATAAAAAGATATTTGTTAGGCAATTGTATTTAAACATCAATATGGAATCTATAGTCTCACCTTATAAGAACTAATGTTGTACAAGCTCTTGAGAAATGAAAGTTTATTTAGATACCAGTCCACAGCTTCAGGATTGGTAACATCAAGCAGAGCTGACATGGCATCATTCCACCAATGAACTAAAGGAGGTGTCTTACCATCCTTCATTTGAAAAATAATCATTCATAGTAGAATATAGAAAACATAACAAAAACAATTAAGATTAGAAAGGGAAAAATCTATTAATTTAATGATCAATATTATTTCTCTGAAATTTGACACAATGGCGACTAGATGATGATGAGGTTTTACAACTGCCTAGCATGACTTAAGCCGCCTGTCACCTCTTTAGTGACAGTGGAGGTGTAGAAAGAACACTATAAAAATGCCTAAGTCATAATTACAGGTTGTATAAAAAGTCAACAGTATATCATCCCGCCAGGTTCCTAATATTTACAGACTCAAAATTAGCTAATTAAAAATGGATTGCTGAGATTTGCTTTTTACATTAAGTAACTAAGTGATAATTATACTAAGCCACCAGCAAATAGAACTTTACATGTGGCACTAATATTTAAAACATTTCAGTGAATTTGTCTTTCAAGAAAATTGCAAGTTATTATTTCACAAGATAAAATATTTTCACAATATATAGTAATATTTTTTAGCAATTACATGCATTAAGTAAATTTGCATAATACATTTCCAGTAAATAATTTCAAAATGTTAAAAATATTAATATGCTCTTCTATTTTAGAAAAGATACATGACCAATAATGACCATGTTCACAGAACATACCTTGGACAGAATAATATACTTTCTGTCAAATGCTTCTTTAAATGATTCAGAAAGCAGACTGAAAAATGGATGCATCCATAAAGTAACAGCAAATCCTTTACTTGTCAGCTCTGACATCATCTTTTTTGGATCAGGAAATTTTTTTGAATCAAAGTCAAAATCTCCATACTGGAAACTCCATCTATCATCAATTTCCAACTGTGAACAAGGAAATTTATATTTGACGATGTTGTCTGAGGTCCAGTGGAAAAGAAAGAAAACAAATGCTTTATTAGAACAATTACATGTAATTAACGTAGTCTATACATAAAAAAAATCTACCTATAACATACCAGCAAAAGCTAGAACACTTGACTGATTTATGTTTCTATTATATTGAGCCCAAGTAGACCAGATTGGCTTGTGAAATAATTCCACATTTGGCCTTCCTTCAGGTTTATGAATGAACTGCCTCTTCATATATTCATAAATATTTTTCACATTACTGGATTTACATACTGTATATTCTACAAAAAAAAGACATTGATGTTTACTAAATTATTTGAATCAAGAAATTCACACAAAGATGACTTTTTGCTTATTTAATAGAATAGTGATTACTATGTTACAGTTTATCAATATAATAAACCATTTAAAACAATAATTCATTATTTAGTACAATACATACTTATGTCCATGTAAATTTCTTTTATTTATCTTTAAAAATATATCTTATACAATTAAAACCAAATGATAAAAAAAATCATACAATTTTAACAGTAGTGATACAGGTTACATATAGAATGATAGCTTTTAATTACCACTACATGTATAACATATCTTCTTACCCAAAACAGGAGGTTTATTTAAGGGGTTAAAATAATGAACTTCATCATATTTAGCAGCAATGCATAGAAGATTATCATTATTTGCATTGAAACTTAGGTACAGGGGTGAATCTCTAGAAATAAATATGCCAATTCCGGTTGAAGATATAAACAGCCTGCAAGTAAAAAAAATTAATAGATAACCAATTATTTACCAGCATACCAGTGCTAGCCACAAAATCCCTTAATATGCTGTGGCTACAGAAACAGGAATTCTACACAATATCTGCCCAAGTAGCCCTGGGCTAAGAGAACTTTAACTACCTGAATTATTTACCAAGTTAAGACATGTTGAATAATACCCTCCCAGCATTTTAATGAGTACCTAACTTTAGTTGGGTAAAGTAAGTAAAGTCGCACATGTACACAAACTTACAACATGTTATGCACATTTAGTATACACTATACACCAATGATGGCAATATGTGGCTTTTCATTGGTTTTAGTAGTGCTCATAGTTGAATCTAGTTTTTCTTTTTATTTCATTACTGATATTCACTAAATCTTGTTAAAATAACTAAAGTGCTGCTACTTACAGTATTACAGCTATAAAAAAAAAAAAACAAATGTGACCCTGATCAACCCAAATAGTGGCCAACTCTGGTATATGCATGCCCTCATATTTTAAAATACTAACATCAATATTTAAGACATCTGTGTAAATTAGTGTAAACATTTATAATAGTACCTTTCTAGAATATTGCCTACTTGAGATTTATGAATCCCAAAATCCCCTGTTACATAAGCTGCCATTGAAAGTTGTAACTCTACATCTTCACCATCAATATGTGACTTTGAACTTTTAAGAGGCCAGATTTGGTTGAAAGCCTCATATCCTCCATACCAATAACTCTTTCCTAGGTCAAAACAATCTTGCACTATTTGACTGGCACATCTCAGAGCTTGATGTTTAAACGGTCAGTGAGATTACAACATAACTAGTTTCTGAAAAAATCATATGAAAAAGAAACCACACACACTTATGTTGCTGTTTACCTCTGTACATTAATTTAAATGGAAAATTTGTTTTCAGATGAAATCATGTTTCTTTTAGACTGTCAGAAACTTGATATGAAAATTAATAATGTTAACATTGACTTTCGGTTGGTTTTTATGAATTAATCTACATAACTGCCTCCCACCTTATGCAATCACTATTTCATTATTTAATCTAAATTTCCATTAGCAAGTCTGTTTAAAACCTACATTATTTTTTAAGGAGTAGGGGCTTCAAATTAATTCTGTCTAGTAATGAAAATCATAATCATCATTCAGCTGCTTACTAAAACTAAGTTGTCAGTTTATCATGTTGATTGTTTACTAACTTTAAAACAACATTATGTGTATAAACATAACCATACTTATGGATAGGAAGACAAGGCAGTTGCTAACGGCTCCCACTTCTAAGTGGCCTAACCTAATAGACATTTAAAGTTCAGCATGTTTTTCAACAAATTTTCTGAAACACCTTTCTATTAAAGAGATGTTAACTTGCTCAAAAGAAATGTTACGAGTTTCCCATTCTGGTAGGCCTGCAATGCTAACAGCTAAGGTCATCACAAGAAAGAGCTATGTCAAGGCTCCAGGCTAAAATGACTAATAGTATGAGGTAGAGGCCTCAGTTGTCAAAGATTATAAAGTGACATAAGATTAACGAACGTTGGCCTTGACTGTTTTTTTAACCTAATCCACAGAAAATACCTTTGCCTAGGGCACCTAAATGGTTTTTTTTTGCCTAGGACAACATGGTTCTTTGTATAATTTTTTTTTATTCACAAATACTATTAATATGGATAAAGAAAAGTGACTTAAAAAATGTCCAGGTTTTGTGATGTTTGTTAACTTGTACCTAATACTAATTTTTTTTTTATGTCTTTATTTCATATCTGTTTAAAAAAAATGTAGGTGTAAAATTATATTTTGAAGGTTGTTAATATTAAAAAAAAAGAAAAGTTCCAAAGCATATACTTTGACTACTCACACTGTAACAAGTGATTTCTTCTCTTGTACTTTCACTTTCAGAGACAGACAGCAACTGGTTGAAAGGATCCTCTAAACAGATTGCATTTTTGTTATCACCAAGGTTATCACAATAATTTAACAGGAGCTCTTCTGCTTTACCAAAGTCACTGTATCCTGTAACAGTTAAATTCATACAAAGTCAGTTACATTTCAATAAAGAATATTTTCCTAGTATTTATGTTGTACTAACTTTTTGTGTTTTAAAATTAAAGATGACCAAGAGGTAAAAATTAATTTTATTCTTTAGACAGCACAAAAGTTATTTTAGATATTTTTCAAGACTTCAAAAATATGTTCTTGAAATTCCTTATTACTCAGTTGCCATTAATCACAAACAGCAAACTTAACATGTAATTTTACATAATAATGCTAAATGCAAAGTCAGATTATATACTACCAGTTGTTTTTTTTTACAATTATGATTAATTTAATGAAATAACTTGACTCAATTCCTTGGAGCAAAGGGCTTCTACAATTACTCTCCAACGCACTCTACTTAAAATCCTTCAGTTAGCTTGCTTTAATGTATCAAATGACTGGCAGCACCTTTATAGAGTTGCTAGATAAGATGTATGTAGGTCTTTTGGGACATCACAGAGCTGTTGGAGTTTCAAGATGATGCCTCTGTCGATGCTGTCAAAGGTCTGGTGAAAGTTGATGAAATTTTAAGTATATGGTGGATTGCCACTCCAGGGATTGTTTAATAAAGATCCTTAGTGTAGCGATTTGGTCAGTGCAGGACCTGTCCTTTTGGAAGCTCGCTTGTTCTGGTCTGAGCTGTTTATACATTGATAGATGGCATCCTTCAGCCTCTCTAGAATGATGCAAGTTAGTACTTTGCTCGGCACAGATCGTATCATTATGCCTCTCCAGTTCTTGCAGAGCATCAGGTATCCTTTCTTGGGAATTTTAGCCTATGGGTACTTTTCCTTCATTCCATATTTTATGTATAAGTGGTAGCAACATTTAAGTTGTTGTTACCATGTCTTCTTTGAGGGCTTTTGGTGGAATACTGTCACATCTGACTGCCTTCCTGTCTTTAAGTAGTTTTAGTGCTTTTTAAATTTCTTGTTTATTCTGATGGTTTGTGTTATCATATATTTCACTTGTGGCTGCTGGTATATCTGTTTTTAGTGTTGGTGGAGGTTTGTTAAGGAGGTCCTTAAAGTATTCAATCCATCATTTTCTTTGGTCCTTTGCTATGTTTAATTGGTTTGTCTTGGTTTAAAGTTTCATGGACAGTGTTCTGGTTATTTGGTAGAGGGTGCTAAGGTCTCTCTTCTCTGCTGGGAGCTCTTCTTTAGTTGCTAGTGTCTCATAAAAGAGTCTCTTGTCGTTCCTGGCACTTTTCTTCACTTGCCTATAAAGGATTGTATATTGTTCTCCGTGCATGCTTTCATTTTGCTTATCTGTGCAGATATTTAGCTGTTTGATGTCTTTCCTTTCTTGGATCAGCTTCCATGTTTCTTCTGACAACCCTTCTTTGTTGGCTGTATTTCTTTCATTTAATTTGCTTTATAAAAAAAACTCTTTCATTCATGTTTTTTACTATATTATAAATTATAATTTTTAAACTTATCATTATGTGCTTTTGGGCATTATGTCTTTGATTAAGTTCCAGGGTTCTTCCAGTGGTGTTTCTTGTGATATTGTCTAGAGCTTTGAAACTGTCTTTATCTTGCTGTCTTTGGGTGATGAATTTAATGTGAGGTCTGTCTGCTGTTTCCTTGAAAGCTCTCAGTTTTATTTTTATGGTTCCAACCACTAAGTGGTGGTCTGAGGCTGCATCTGTGCCTCACATTTCTCTTTTGTCTAGACAGTTGCGTCCATTTTCAGGCAATTTTTAGGTCTTGCAATCAGGTTATATCCAGGTCTCATTGTGTATATCCTTATGCTTGAATATTCTACCACCTATAACTAGATCATTGAAAATGCAGAGATCTATGAAAAGCTCCCCATTCTCAATCATTTCTTGCAGTAATGGGTACCCATTGTTGTCTCCTTTTTCACATAGTCTCTTCCAATTTTTGCATTCATGTCTCCCATCAGAATTTTTATGTCTCATGTGAGAGGTTTGCTTTTTTCTCCTTGTCTGCGTTGTTAACTGACGCATTGCACTGTATTACTGTGACGTTCCTCCCTTTGGATTTAAAACATGCTGTCAGGAGCCTTGAAGAGATTGGGTGCCATTCCAAAAGGGCTCTAGTTGTATTGGATGATCACATCATGGCAGCTCCCTCTGATGATCTTGGTTTTATTCCATGGCCTGAGTATATCAATGTGCTGTATTACCTGCTCTGTTATACTTAGTAATTTCTTTTGCAACCTGTGCTGCCTTTCCTGTTTTATACATGGTGCAAATGTTTTATGCTCCTATTTTTGTTTTTGCCTTTATCGTCAGAAGACTTGTTGATTGGTCGTCTTCCATGTGGCTTTCCCCAAACAATGTCAGCTGAGGCCTCTTCCTCATTAAGGTGTGGAGTTTTATCAATGTTCATTGCTTTGGTTTTCCTAGTGGTTGGGTTTTTACAAGGTTTGGTTGCCAGCCCTACACCTAACCTTTCTCCTTACACTTTCAGAGCTTGGGACATGGCAGCGGCGAAGTTTTAATGAAGTGAAGTGTCCATTATTTCATTTTTTAAAGAGCTGTGCACAACATCTAAGTCATGTACAAATGCTAAAGTTAATTTTTATGATTATAATTGATTACCAGTAATAATATAAAGAATGAATTTATTAATATTATTGATTCAATTTATTTTTTTTAAATACCTGAAAAATAAACATTGCCATCATTTTCCTTAAAAATAATTTCTAGATTTTTCCGGACTGTGACTGTGAGTCCCTGGAGATGATAGCTTCTCAGTCCAAATTTAGTATTTAGTATAAAATATACAACAATACTCCATACTGGAGCTAAGTAAACTAAATGTATCCAATGAAGCTTTCTTAACATCTCTGATTGTATATTTAACTGTAAAGTCCAAAAAAATATTGATCAGCATTACTAATTCAAACATTTTAGTTCATTTAAATATGATAATTTTTTTTAAAGTAGGTCTATGTGTCACATAGTGCAGGGGTGGGCAAAGTAAGGCCGCAAGCAGCCCGCCAGAGTATATTATGCGGCCCATATGCTTGTACATGTTCCGATCCTATGTCGATGTTGATTTTCTTTGTTTAGAGTTTTCACTATATTTTA
Source organism: Bulinus truncatus (assembly GCA_021962125.1). Lineage (NCBI taxonomy): Eukaryota > Metazoa > Mollusca > Gastropoda > Planorbidae > Bulinus > Bulinus truncatus. Next base: position 2,810,835 of record JAGDYQ010000099.1, read on the forward strand.
GAGATTTTATTTAGACTAATTCATTTGAATAGTGGGATATTAAATAAGTTTTATGGCTCCAGAGTATTACTTAGAGTTAGTTCCTTCGTCTTCATAATTATTATGACAGGCAGTGCTGATTTTCTAAAAAAAAAAAAAAATACTAGAATTTCTATCAGAAAAAATCTGAAAAAGTACTTAAACCAAACAATCCAGGCAGTCAGGGCCGGCTCTGGGCATAAGCGACTTAGGCAACTGCCTAGGGCGCCAAATTGCTAGAAAAAAAACTTTCAAACATAAAAAAAAAAATTTATCATTAGGCTATGCCGGTGTACACTTATAACCTTATTTAAACCGCCGTAGAACCGAAATGGCGAAATCGTACCTTGCAAACGTCAAGAACTAAGGAATGACGTCACTGTTTACTTACTTTATAAGAAATATTTCTCCAGGCTATCTAATATCTATCATCTTTTGTGGCTTTTGCCATCTGCAGACTGCATTTGACAAATTAGGGGAGAGTTGCCCTAAATGGAACACTTAAGCAAAAGTGGGCTGCTATTTCATAATATTATTAAGAGTTTTTTCATCTAAAAGGTAGTACCATAAGGAACCTTTACTATTAATGCAATAATCCACACCAAACATCTGGCATTAAGTAGTGGTCAACCTGTAATATAAGTGAAAATAGGTGACCACTGAAAATTCCATCCAAGGCAACTAATGGGAAGAAGAAGGAAAGAAAAATGGTACAAAGTACTCTATGAAGTCAATGTCACTAGCAAAATGCTACAAGGTGTAGCACTTGACTTATCAGAGGCAGTCAAGCAACTCAAGAAAACTGAAGAATTTTTACGTTGATGGCGTTCTGATGAAGGTTTTTACTGATGCTAAAGAATTAGCTAAAGAAATTGATTTGGAGAACACAACTTTCCCAGCAACCAAGGAAATAAGAGTTTGGAAACAGAAGCATTTGTTTAATTATGAATCACCAGATGAGCCTGTGATAAATCGACAGGAAAATTTCAAAATCAAGTTTTTCTTTGCGGTTTTGGATACAGCTATACAGTCTGTTGCAAAACGGATTATCACAATTCTAATTTTGGATTTCTGTATAACATCAATAGTCTTTCAAAAGAATTGCAAAAGAATTTACTGAAAAAATGCCAAAATTTAGAGAGAGTATTAACACATGGCAATTGCAAAGATATCGATGCTATACAACCCTGTGATGAACTTATCTGTATTTCCCATCGGACGGAAGGAGAAGGAATAACTACTCCATATCAACTCCTGCAATATGTCTGCAAAACTGGATTATGTGAAATTTTTTTTAATTTGACTGTTGCATTGAGAATTTTGCTGACACTTCCAGTAAAGGTTGCATCAGGAGAACAAAGTTTTTTAAAACTTAAAATCATAAAAAATTATCTGAGTACGACGATGACTCAGAATCGTTTGGTTAGTCTTTCAATTTTGTCAATTAAAAAAGAAATTGCAGCAGACATTGACCTCGAATTAGTTGTTCAAGAATTTGCAGAAGCAAAAGCAAGACCAGTTAAATTATAAAATATAAACTAAAGAATACACAAAGTGACAAACAACTTGGAGTTGGACTCATTTTTACTAGGCTACACATGCACCTAAATCATATGATAGTAACAGCATGACTGCATGAACTAAATTTTAGCATTTGTTTGTCATATCATACTATAGGCACTGTATAGATATACTTCTTATTTTTTAAAATGCTACAAATAATTCTAAATTTTATTAGTTTTATTACATTAACAGTTACTAAATTCTTAACAAAAATTATTAAATTATTAAATAAAATTTGGTTTCATTTGAGTTTCCTCTTCATTCTCTCAATTTTCATATGAATTATCTGAGGCCCAGAAGCGTTTGTTGCAAAAATCGTATCTTAATTTTTATGTCTTCCCTGTAATATGTCTCTCGGTGTCTGTACTGGTTACCAATTTCTCACTATTTACTGTTTGTGAACAAGGGGCGGGCGTCCTAACAGATGACTGCCTAGGGCGTTAAATTGCCTGGGGACGGCTCTGCAGGCAGTAATATATTAATATACAAAAGTGTACAGAAAAAAAGGTGCCGGACGCCGTTCCGATGACAGGTAACAATAAACTTTTGTTGAAATAATTATGAATAGTAAAGTCTTATTACCAAATTAGCAGCTGATTAGGTTCATATTTTAAAATGTAATGTGCATGTGTAATAGAGTGTGAATGTGAAATAAAATGACAAATACATGGTTATTGTCATTAGTTCATATTTTCATTCGTTGTGAATTGTAATTGAAGTAGATAAAATTTATATATGCAAAAATTTTCCGGGGGGGGGGGGGGCAAATAACAACTTTATGGCATTTTTTTTAAATGTAAGGGGGGGGAGCAAATGCCCCCTCTTATATGACATTTTTTCAAAATGTGGGGGGATTTGCCCCCCCCTTCCCCCCCCCACCCCACCCACGAATACGCCCATGATTGGTTGGATTAGTGCTGTTGTATTTTTCGGAAGGTACTCAATCACGATATCTTTAGATAGTTCGGATAAATTAGGTAGGATGCCCTGGTGCATTATCCAAAATTAGCAAAATTTTTTTCACTTTTGTACAAAAGTGTTTTTTTTTTTTGGCCGTTATAGCGAAACATTTTAGGCCGTAAATCGAAAACGTGCCATAAATGATGAAGGCCGTTATAGCGAAATGCCGTATAAAGAGCGGCCGTATAGCGAGGTATGAGCGTATTAAGTTTTTTATTGAAATTTATCCTATAGGCTATTAGTATGTTGGTAGGAAGAGAAACAACAACTAATTAGATTTTTAATTTCGTTCATAACTTAAAAAAAAAATTATTTTGAAAATATGTATCAAAGTCTATCTCTATGCAAATGCTTGGCTTTGGCCTTTGCAGGGTACAGCTAGTTTTTTTTTATTTTTTATATCGCACTTGTTACGGGACCATAAGTGACCATTATATTAGGGTATAAGGAACATGACATATATAATTATTTATTTTTTTTCCGAATTTTTTTTTTCAGGATTAGGGTTAGGGGTTAGGGATATAATAGGGTTAGGGTGTGGAGCAATATTATCTACGGCTGGTACCCGAAGTAAAAAAATACGGAGACCATACATATAGTCCCGTAACAAGTGCCTATAATAGTTTTCTGGAACCAATCATATGATTAGAGTTTGCATTTTTCTTATGCTATGGCCCAGTATGGCCCATGGGAAAATTTGCTTTGATAAACGGATAAACGACGGTTTTGGATTTCGACGGTGTTGTATCCATTTAATACTTTAAAAATATTTTTCGAATGTTTGCATTAGGCCTACCTTCTCATTCTATGACTATTAATTAGTTTCGTAAAATTTTCTAGTCCATGTTTTAACGAAATACAGCAGTTTAAAACAAGTTGCGACATATTTTCTACATTTCTAGCAGCTAAGTAACATATTTGAAATATCTGAAGGTAAAATAATACTTTGATATGGGGACTTGGTATTTTAATATTTTGTACAAAGTTAGTGGTACTAATTAGACCCATACATTGTTCGAAAACACTGCCATCCTGGCATTCTTCTTTTGACAGTGTTGTTAAGGACGCAGCAAGATCTCTGCCACCCTGCCATTATCTGATAATGTTTATTGCTACAAATTCTTAGTGACAGACTGGCAGTGTGTTAGAGCGCTCAAGTGCATACTGAGTAGACCCTAAGTTCGCCTTTTCAAATGGAAATCTCATAGCACATGATATAAGAAGCTTTAGATGTTTAGTCTAATTTCTAATAAGTAATGGCAAGCTTGTGACTAAAAAAGACACTAACATAAATTTAAGTCAGTCCACCCAGCTTGCAAATGGGTAACTGACATTTGTTGCGGAAAGTAATCCCATAGAAAAAGACATGGCTAAACTCTACTTCATCTGAGTCAGATAGTCTGTATGAAATATTTATGCTTATCAAGGAAACGTAAACTTTTTCAAACTCTAACATTAGTTATTTGACTTGAATTAAGTTTAAGACATAGAATGGGACATTCCTGTCCTTAATTAAAAAGAAAATTTTAATCAAATAATAGGTTTATAAATTTGTCTTCTTATTACTCTTAGAATTGTTTGATTGTCTGGCATGTCATGGGTGAATGCTGCTACCAGAAAGTCCAGGACCCCTGACAAAAGTATGACATCTGGGTCTCCATCTACCCCTTTTCCCCAAATAAAGTACCAGCTAGGGTTTATACAAAAACCGACTTTTAAAAAAAACAGTTGTCAAAGGTCAATTTCTCAAAAAACCGGCGAAAACCGGTTGTCGGTTTTACCAAAAAATAAGTGAAATAACAGATATTTAAAGCATTCTATTATGTATTATTTTCAATTTAACGTTCATGATAAAGAATAAAGTATAATGTAATTATGTGAACTAATTCTTATGTAATTATTGTAAATACAAGAAAACAAGAAAAAAATTATCAATATGACAAAAAAAAATACTGCTACTTGTCTACTGGGTACAAACATATTCATTTAAATCGCATTAAGACTAAACTAATTTCTATCATGACCTTTGAACTGCTCAACTTTATTTGGCAGTCATAAATAAGACTGAATTCTTTCCTGTGTTTCATTTATATTATGCTATAAATATACGTGGCTGTCAAAGACACGGGGTTTGGTTTGCCGCTCACAGACAAGTTCTGAAAGACCTCAGTATAGAGCTTATATATAGTCTATAGATATTACGGTTCTTTTTACTCATTTGATTCTCTCTCTCTCTCTCTCTCTTATACTCTATCTAAGTTTCTATATATGTGACACAGTACACAAACACCTCTGCACCTCTATGGGCCCACATCGAGTGCCCATTTCAAAACATTCTTCCACTGTTGCACTCTAATTTCACTCCTCGCCCCACCCTTCATACAATTATCTCCCCCTACCTCCCCTCATCTCATCCGTGAGGTGTATTAGTTACACTAATCATTACAGCGGATGTACGACGGTCCTGCCATGTGAATGCCTTGTTTAGGTTAGATTGGTTGGTGGTGGTGGAGGTGTTGGATGGCGAACATAAATTTAGTCAACTTGAAAAAAAATAGCCTCATTCTGTCTATTGTTTAGTGATGAACTAAGGAGATACCAATTATTTACCTCCCCCTCACCCGTCTCAATGAGATGCCCGTTTCAAGTTGTATACTTCCCGCAAGTCAAATTCGTCCGCTAAAAAAAACCATCGGTTGTTCTTTGGAATTAGTAAATGGCTTGGATCTAGCCCTCTTTTTAGGTTGAGGAAACGGATGCAATAAATCTCTCTATGGCGTTTATACCCTACCCCCACTTCCCCGATCCTCAAATTACCCCTGAACCACTTGTGGCGGTCAAACTTTATATATATTGAGGCGTATGCTCGCCAAATGTTATAGTCAGATTTCTAATATATATCTGTTGAGGGCAGGCTCGCCAGGTGATTTTAATATAATCACCAAAGATGCAACGTCACTTTTATACTTATGTATAAATAACAAAACTCAGTGCAGTACACTATATACACAGTACTTTAATATAACTTGAATAAAGTTTATTATTCTTCACTTCTAACTACTTATATCTATCTATGTCTACTGTCAGCACTATTCTGTCATCTAATAACTACTCTACTGTATATTTTCTGACGACTGACTGCTACATATTCTCTAATGACTGTCTACTACATATTCTCTGGCGACTGCCATTAACTTATTCTGACTTAACTTTATAAAGGTCGGGGGGGTTATAAAGGTCGGGGGGGTGATCACGCTCTCCATGCATGATGAGTCAACAAAGTAAGTAGGGGCTAGCCTTGACCATGACCTTGGGTTACATACTATGGTCAACTAAAATGAGTCACTCATTGGGGGGTGGGGGTTCACCTGTCGGTTTAGAAAAGGGGGCGGAGAAGGTGGGGGGGGGGGTAAATTCTAAACGTAACACCACTCTGTCACGCCTACTCTCTTGTATCATTTAACAATTACTTTCTAACAATTACAATGTACTTGGGTCTGACTGACGAGGGAGTTCATTGGGAAGTCACAGTTTCCCAGATTTCTCTGTAATTTTGGGGAATTTTTCAACATTTTTTCAAATTGTTTAATTCTTGGCTAAAACCGGCTTTTAAAGCCCGAAAAACCGGTTGTCAAATGCTTCGAAAATCATCAAAAAACAGGGTTTTCGCCACCGGTTTTTAAAAACAGACAATCCCTAGTCCCAGCCTAGTTGAAGCAAAGTACATTTTGGACCTGATAAGTGCTCTGGAGTTTGGTTGCCTCCCTTTAAGGTGACCCTACGAACCAGCCAGGTTATGGCTCAGGCTTAAAAAGGCTTACCACACTGGTAAGGCTCACAACTTCACCAACTTCATGAACCCACTACCTAACAAGATTAAAACTTATTAAAAGAAATTTCAGTCTGATTTTGAGCCAACTTTCAACCTTCTTCAAAATATAACTATTCACACTTTGTGTATGCCCAAAATAATTCTACCTGTACTTCACAAAAACAGTTATCCAAGTTTTAATGTCTGATACCACAGTTATTATACAATTTTGGTATCTTTTTTAAATTTGTACTTTTTTTTATCACTTTATATGTTCTGAAATAGATTTTTGTTTGTTTATGTTAACATTTTTCAGAATTCAGAATTCCCTTTGGGAATTTTCCCAAAAAATTCATAGTAAATATTACATTATTAAATATGTTTTTAACTAGTTAATTTCTAAATTTTAGTTAATATCAATATTCTAAATTAAAATTTTTAATGTAATCTTTAGTAATTATAATATCACTTTAATTAAAGCAAATATTACTTTTTTGCACCATAATGTCAAACAAATAAATGTAGTTTGAAATAAATGAAAATGTTTTGTAGGGACTTCTAAAATGCAAATTATGTGAGCTCCTAAAAACTTATTTTTAAATTAAAAATTATTATTATTGTTTGTCAAATAGAGATTTTTTAAAGCATAATTCACTGTTTTATTCTTTGCAGCAAATATTACAGGGAAGATGTGTACCTGATGTTCTATCATCAATATGAGACTAATGTCAGGAAGACAATGTCTCATTGAATAGATTTTTTTCACTGTGAAAAATATGAAATTATTTCGCTTTTGAGCTATTCCAAACTTCATTCAGAAATAAGCTGTAAATGATCATCTGATTCAACAAAAAAAAATGCAAGCAACTGGACTTGTCCCTGCTAGATTTCTTACATTGATTGCTCATTTGGTTCTTGTTATTGTTATCTTCTGGACACGGGTGTGTAAATATTTTGAAATAACCTTTATATTTCAGTTTTAGAACTATGATTAATTATGCCATGCTTAAAATAGTATGTATAGATTCAATATATTTTTAGGCCTTTTTATGTAAGTTAAGTAAAAGTTATTATTCTGTAATTAACAAAATATTTACTTATTATGTAATCAGGATGAAAATGTTAAAATGTGTCTGCCAGAAGATTACAGTTCCAGTGATTTCAATACCAAGGATACTGAGTAAAATACATTTTTCATTTTAATTTGTTTTACTATCCATGATATTTTTGTGTCATTTAAATCTGCTCATACTGTTAAAAACAAGCCTATATATTTATAGTTTTGAAATTTTTTGTTTGAAAGGCAACATTCATTTATTTACAGCTAATCATATATGCGTTGACCTTGTCATTAAGATCTTTCATATTTCAAAAGCTTACACATTTACAAAAAAAAAGGCCTTTATGTGTGTTAGAATCTCTATATGAAAAGTGCCAGTACAAATTTTATTTATAGGAATCCCATCTTCCTCATTCAGTTTGTTTATAGTTATCTTTTACAACCTTGTTTGTGTTAATCAACAGGCTTTGTTTGTTGTTTTTTTTAGCATTCCATATTCATTATACATTCAGTGTATGTCTCATTAAATAATGATTATTGCAAAAATACATATTCTAATGAATAGAAATGAACTGACAAAAAATAAAAAGATTGTCAAGATGGAAACAATAAGCTATTAATTATTTTTGTGTTAGAAAAACTATTACGCATTTTTTTTTTAATGTTTTATTGGGCTTTTATGTTATTCCTACCTTAAATAACAAACAAACTCAAAATTGATGAAAATCCAAATAATTATTTCAATTTGAATCAATGTATATCTAATCATTCTTTTTAGACACTCCAAAATAATACCAAAAAAAACATTTTAAAGGGAATGCATTTATTGTTTAATACTGAAAAGAACTAGAAAAAAATCTAAATTGATTATTAAGTACTTATGTACTTATGTAAATAATAAATGGACATTTAACCTGGCACTTAAATGCTCTTTTTGGTTCATGGAAAGTAGCGAGATAGTGGTATAGATGTTGTTGTCTAGAAGGGGTAATCTCTCCATTTTGGCCTACATTTTCCTAATCAGCATCAAGATTATATAGATAAGTATTGGAAACTTAAATTCTAGTAAAAAACCTCAACAATTTAGGTAAGATTGTATATTGATAAACATAAGCTATGCATTTTAAGGGAAAATTCTTTGTTTTAAATTCTTTTACTGTATTTTTTTTATTCCCAGAATGATTGTTGCATTATCAATAACCCTTGCCTTGTTTGCTGTTGAGTTTATTGGATTCATGGGTGGCATCACAATGTTCATGCCTTTTCAGGGACTATTATGTATCCTTTTTTCAGTCAGAACTTATTCAAGTTAATGTTCATAAGAATCTTAAACAAGGTGCACAACTATTTCACACCTGGTGGGCGCATTGTGACTGCCAGACTATTTTGTATCTATATATTTATAAAGAAATATCCAATAAATTGTCTTTTTTTCACAGCCCCAAATGCCTCTCCTACCACTGCAGGTTGTGCACCTTGATTTAAAGAAATAGAAACCTTTCAATAAAAAGAAGGGATGTATCTTTCATATTAATAATTAGTACATGCATAATTGAAAATGTAATTAAAATGATCATTTTTTAGGAAAATTATTAGTCATAATAGGAAAGACATTTTTTACATTTTTAAATAAATTATATGTATTAAAAATCAGCTGTCAGTTTAAAATATGTTGTTGAATATTTAAGTGCTAGAGTTATCACCCACATCCAATATTATTTCATGGAATGCCCAGGTAAACATTAACTGCTGAAATGTGCAAAATAGAAAAAGAAAATGTACACAAATTTTATTGATCACTATTTAGACATTTTGCATCACTAGAATGCTCATATTAAAACAATAAATTACTAATGAAGCAAAAAAAAATGTATTTGAAATGTATAATTTATTATTGTCGAAGTATTTCTGCAATTTTGGTTTTAGAATAAGTAAACAAAAAGATTTATTTATTTTTCATCATAAAGTGATACCCCCTAATCCAAATGCCTCAAAAATCTAATACCTTGTAATGCAAATAAACGTTTTTTTGTTTTTTTTTAAATAAAAAGCTTAAAAAATTAGTTTTGGAATTTGAATATCTATCACGAACTATCATTTTTTAGCACTATGTTGACTTAAAGATTTCTCCTTATAGTGAAAGTATTTTTTTTTCTAAGCTAATTTTAAGCTTTTCTTTGTATTTTTTTTTTATTTAAGTATTTTTTTTACTTATAAAAACAATTTAGTGTATTTACCCTTCAAATATTCTAGATTGGCCTTGATAATAGACTATTTTCTGCAACAAATTATATTGAAAAATCAAATTTGTTGCCATCCAGCAGGGACAGATTATTCTGTTATATATGATCAGAACTTAAATGATTTGGTATGAGACAAATTTTCCAAAAATATTAAATTCAGATTCAGTGTCTTTATTTTTCCTTTTTAACCTTTTCTCATTTTGAAAATGATGTTAATAATTAACTGCTTACTGAGATAAATCTCTACTTTAAAATCATTTCAACTTTTAAAAAATTAAATATGTGATTGGAAATGTATGTAATAAACCAATAGTTTTTTTTTACATAAACAAAAATATTCCTTGACTTTATTATGAAGCAACAGCAGCACACAGTGGAGCAGCCATTGCACTGGCTTACTATCTGTTTGATCAGTGGCCTTGTCACTGGTATTGGTATATCTTTGGCTTCTGTTCAGCATTTCCTGCCTGCATGGAGATCATCTACATGATTGGAATACTTTGCTTTAGGAAAGGTTACTAAGAAAGAAATTTTCGGTTGTAAAATTTTATTTTGTATGTAGCATTATTAACACATTTTTATATTTTGTATTTATTATAATAAACTTGTAAAAAAATTATGTGATATTGTCTGTCATAAATTAAGTTGGCTAATGATCATCTTTGTTGGTAATTATGATACAGATTGCATTTTTAAAAGATGACATTTCATTTCTCTGCCTGCAAACTATGTCACATGTGGTTTATATAATCTTAAGATTTAAATTGAGAATATCTTTATTATTTTGTAGCCACTGAGGTCATTAGTGTTTTTGGGAAAATGTTCAGTTTTATTTCTTAACATAAAAAATTGATTTTGATTTGAATTAACACATTATTTAAATGCCTGTTACATGTTTTTCAAAGAAAAATAAAAAGCTAATATTTAAAACCTCTTTATCAGATCTTTCATTCCAATCCTGAATTGAAAAATAATAAGATAAAAAAGAACATATCGATTGTTGTATCATCAGTACTTTAATATATAGTAAGTAAGGGTAAAACTAGATGAAAATAATTTTCTTTTTAAAAGTATCAAAAAAAAATAAAATAAACACTTGCAATATAAACATTTGAATAACAAATAAACAAATGTTTTATCTCCATGTTATTTTAACCATATCTTATTTTCTTTTGATGACATCATTGGCTTAACATACATCATTGGCTTAATATTTATTGGATGTGTAAATTATATTGAGATTTACTTTTACTTACTATTAGGATTTAATAAAAAAAAAGGACATCAAAAGCTAAACAATTAGTTTTAAATATGTTATACAACATATGCATACACATTTTCTGAACTTATTCTATATTACAATATATTATTAGTGTAACAGAGTTAATGGGGAAAAAATACAAATTTACTTAGTAAATACTTTTTTGGACAACTAAAAATGTGAATTCATAATAATAAATAAAAACATTAAAAATAAAAACAGAGTGAGGTATATAGATTGCTCAGATACTAGTCCAGACATAGGCAAAAGATGGACCAGGTCCGGTCCATCATGCTGTTTGATCCAGCCCACACTCTGCTTCTCTCAACTCATTCAAATAGATGACCTTTATATTAAATTTATATTATTCCTTATTAACAATCCATCCATCTGTTCTTTTCTGGTCCTTCTTTCAAATTTAAAAGCCCTAATTAAACACGGAGTTCAAAAAGTTTGCCCACCCCTATACTAGTTGCTTTGTCAATAGTAGCATCCCATCTAATAAATATAAAGGAAGATAGTCAGTTAGGGCAAATTTTGAGAACAAATTGATGTTTTTCTTAAAAAAACTTGTTACATGTATAACAATAGCTCAGTAAAAAAATCCAGTCTAAAAATAGGTTTTAATAACTTAATGTCATAGTAAATCATACTGAAAATAGTGTTTAGGATTCTTAGTTTCATAGATAAGTTTAACTAAAATGATAAAATTTTGTAGACACTATGTATTGTAATGGTAAACATGCTGAAAACAGTCTGTGACAACTTCATTTCATAGAAACATGTACAATGATTAAAATCACTTTTTCCACATCATCAGGAAATTAGCTTTTTATTTTTTGTTTCTAACACCCATTTCAAGTTCAGTAATTTTCTTTAGGAAAAACATTTTTATTAAAATAAAAAAAACTATTATTTGATTTACGCTGAAAATCATTGCTTGTTAAATATTAACCCATCATTGATAAAAAAAATAAATTATAACATATAGCATATAGAAATTTTTTTTATAAAAAACTTAATGGAAAAATTATCTTATAAATTTACAACAAAAGTCTTCTCAAAAACTAAAGAAAAACATTTAGTTGTGCCATTTGATGAAAGGTTGTAGTAGAACCTTTATTAAACCTTCACCACAACGTGTTCTCATAACAAAGTCAGTCTGTGATTGGTAAACCTGATATTGGGCATAGTCTAAGAGAACTCAGTTTTTGCTCCATTTTGGCAAGCTGGATAATGTTGGAAAAATAAATCATTCATGTTAGAGTTAAATTAATATATTTAATGAATAATCCAAACAGCATTCATCAGGTAAAATTTTCTTTTATAAAGTTTTGCATTGAACTCTGTTTCAGTTTTGATGAAAAAACCATACTGGAACTTTCACATGCCTTATTGAAGAACTTGGTTATTTTTTTTACTTATAATTTTTGTTGGTATTTATATTAAGGATAAACTTAGTTGAGTAAAAGTGTTGGTATCAGAGACCAGTCTCTACAAAGATCAGTAAATTATAAGTAAAAAATACATTTTGATAAACATGTTCACTTATGTTTATATATGGTAAAGGGAATGCCACGCATGATGTCAATGAGGGCTGTATTCTTGTTTTTCATAGCCATTTTAACAAGATTTAGTAATGAAATAATAAAAAAAACGAATTCAATAGGAATCATCATAATGGTGAATGAAGGCCACTACCAAAAACTGTCCCATTCTTGGTTAATATGAACTACGAGATAAATATCTCATCCAAACAGGAAGTTTAAATATAGGAGCTACATTAAACTCTAAGAGATGTATTTTGCCCCCACAATATACTGTAATACATCATATTTTAGTGTTTCCTTTATTTGTATTTAACAATGTCATACATTAAATGAAATATTCAAAAAAAAAAACAATGGTGTTTAAGTTAAATTATCACTGGTAAATTTTAAGTTGTCTTGTTTTTTATTGTAAAATGGCTAATAAAAATTTAGCAAATGAAATCCTTTTTCAGGGGTGTGGTAAGGGTGCTAAGAAACGTAGCTTTTATATGTACCTTATAAAGTGAACAGTTTAAAATTATAAAATAATGAAAAACTTTGCTAATTTTTTTATTTTTTATCAGCAATTTTTAGTGGCTGCACAACAAAGAGTGGAGAGACCTATTTACCTATTAAGGACAAAAGAATAAATCGGTATTGAAACTTACTTTTAATTCCTTAACTTCCAGTTTAAGTTCAGATACTTCTCGCTTTATAGAGCTTATTTCCTCCATTAATTTTTTACACCCACTACAAGTATCTTGGGATTTCACTGATCCTAAAAAAATTAATAGACTTATAAGTTAACCTTGCTACTTAGTAATATTTTAGTAGTACTTTCAAAATTATCTGAGTCTACTAGTTTTTTAAATAAGGTGAATTCTTCTATAAAATAATTTTTTTTCTCAACTGGTTTTTTGCTTTTCTGAATACTAATAAAAAAACATAACTAGAAAGTGAACCTAGATTTATAAAATTTATTTTTAAGTGGGACCTAGTTATATTTAGTACATATCTACCAAAAGAAAAATCTTATATTATATTTTAAACTGCAAGGTCCTTAAGTAAGTTATTGAAAATTGTAATTAAAGAAAAACAGTAAACTCCATTACCTAAAAGATTTGGTTTAGTAATTGAGGCAGAACTAAATCCTGAACCATGAGAGTGAATGCTTTCATTATCACTAATTTCACTGTTGGGCTCGTCACTGTCATCAGTTTGCTCTGGAAAAATTAATTTTGCATTTCTGATATAGTTGATTTTTTAATTTAATGTTTCAATGAAGATGTTTTAAATTCCACCACTTTTTTAGAAAATATTTTATAAAAATTACAATTTCGATAGAATAATGAAAAAATATCAATAGGTATATTTTTTTCTAACAATAATGGGCTTACCTGCTTTATGAACTCGTCTTACAAGATTATAAACTGCTTTTTCTGACCAAAATTTATCAATTGCATACAAATCAAGAGTTTTTTTAACTTGTTCATCTTGGAAAGAGTGATTTTTGTTGCAGTTAAAATGATTCTCATCTAGGATAAATCTCGAACAGATATGTAAAGATATACAGTGCTTATTAGTGCAGTTTGTTTTGTTATAATATCTACAGACTTGAGGAGTAGTTGCTTTGAACCGACTTAGTGGTCGTCGAAATAATGTATGCAGTTCAGATTCAGAAAGAGCATCCAAATTGTGTTTTTTTAAAAGAGAAATGTTGTGATCAGAATGAAAGTCATGACCAAACATACAATTATTTTTTTTACTAAATCTACATCCTTCTTTGGATTTAAGTAGGAAATTGCGACAAAGATGCAACGAACCACAAGTGCCATCACATTTCCTGTTACGTCCATTTTTTCCTTGCTTACAATGATAAGTGCAAAGGCTTAGCTCAGTAAAAACACTGACTATTTCTTCCCCAGTGAAACTTAAGAAATTTTCTGATCTCCCTTCAATCTGAAAGTTTTTTTCTGCTGAATTTAACAAAGTCCATATGAAATTTTCATTTGCTGGTCTCAAAATCTGCAATATATTTTTCAAAGGAGTATTTTCCAGAGGGATATTGTTTATTATCTTTACTAAATCTGTTAGGCTAGGTGAGACTAATGAAACACCAGATACATAGTGGACATAGGGGTCAATAGGTCTGAATAAAACATGCTGATAGCCACCTGTAGCCATTGTATAGGCCTGAAGTTTATATCTGAATTACCAGTAGGCATACCTGTAATAATCAAAATTAAAAATTAAAATTGTTTCAACTAATTTCTTGATAAAATAACTGCTCTTGGATATTTCAAATGGGATTAATGATAATGATTTGAGAACTGAGAGGCAATAATGAGTTAATTATCACCAGAGCAGTGGGGTCAGCTGGTGGTTCACAGACAAAATTGAATTCAGAAGGGGGAGGGTGTCATAACAAAATGAAAATGTTTAATGAAAGGATCCAAAATTTATATATATATATATATATATATATTAGGGTGTCCCAAAAAATCCAAGTTTTGAACTGTTCAATGCACACCCTCTAAAAAGTTTCTTTATGGGCCACAATTAGCAAAGGAAAAAATTCAGTCCATTTGGGTAAAGTTTAGGGGTCCCTCAACCGCTTCAAAATTATGTGCTTGAGCTGAAAATCGCGACATTGATTTGATACAGCTTTATTATTTTATTTAACTTGACAAAGAGTTAAAGACTAACAATCAATAATATTATAAAATAATAATATATGACATATACATATAGTTTTCATATTGTAAATGAAATTATTTAACAAATTAGCTGAAGATGTTCGAAGATGTCAGTAATTTCAACAGCAGTTTCGCAACCGTTTGCGCGTTTAGTTAGTTGTTACATTCGCCTAAGTTCGTCACGGCGGCATTTTTTATAGTCTTTTCGATGCTTCTCCACCACTTGA
The DNA here is from genome assembly GCA_021962125.1 of Bulinus truncatus. Lineage (NCBI taxonomy): Eukaryota > Metazoa > Mollusca > Gastropoda > Planorbidae > Bulinus > Bulinus truncatus. Next base: position 2,826,203 of record JAGDYQ010000099.1, read on the forward strand.
AGCAAATATTGCAGTTGTACTTCATCCTTTGTTGTTGTATTAAAGTTCTGAATTAGGGCGACACCACGTTCAGCACAGTCATTGGTGCAGGGCAAGTTGCTGACAAAGTGCGCTGCAGCTTTAAATGACTGTGATTCTGGCCACAGCTCGATGGGCTCAGCAAGAAAGCTGTCATCAATTCCAGCAGTTTGAAAGAAGTTGCGCGAACAACATAGCTCTGCAGCACTCTGTGGAAGGGATGTGATTAAGTGTGGGCCTCTATCATCTTTGATGTTCAGCACCATTTGCTTTTTCTCATCAGCATTAAGCAAATTCGAGAACAACGCTAGAGTTGCAAGCTCTTGGCTTAGATACCAGGAGTGACGTTCCATCATCTTCAGGCCAACATTACGCAGCTTGTCATCTTGATAGTCTCGGAGACGTTGAATCAAGTAAACGTCATTAATTGGTGCATCTGCAGCAGACCTTGTTGTAAACCATGACTGGACATACACCGGAAACAACAAACCGATTAAAACGCTGAATACCTTGCAGTTCACGAGACGTCAGATTAATAATGGTTTCGTTGCCATCAAACAAGAGTTCAATCTTTAAGGAGTAGATAGCCTTCGCCATCCAGCGGGCCCTGTGAAGAGCACCAGGTTTTCTGATGATCAACTTAACATCCAGCCCAACCATGAATGCAGCAAGGCAAAGAAATTCCTTGTAGTCATCTCTGGGTTGAGTTTGAACCAACTGCTCAGTTAAAAATGCCTTTAAGGAAGCTGATGCTGACATCATTGGAGATTCCCGTTTTTGTGGTTGGTGGCTGTTAAGTTTGGACCAGTTTGCTCGGAATCGCTTAAAGATAAGGATCTCTGGTCCAGTTGATGGTCCTAAGCACACATTGAATGTGTCCGATAGCAGAACTTCAAGCATGTGGTGTCTACATGCAAGCCACAACAAGTTTCGTCCAATGTGGTTCTCCAGTAGAGTGCATGCACCTTTCACTCTACCAGTATTTGATGCTGTCGTATCAAAGCACATTCCCACGATGGTGGAGTCAGTGTTCCACGACTTCAGTTGTTCCACAACAGCGTTTGCAGCTGCTTCTCCCGTCCCAGAAGCTAACTTTGGAACCCCCAAAAGCTTCTGACTGCCATCATCAAGTGAGGTTAGGAGAACAGGCAGTCGATCAACTTGCTCACATTCAGCACCAGCTGCACCACCTGTAATATCTGGAAGAAGTTTCCCATCCCAGTGAACTACTGCCTTTGAGCTACAATATTCTGCCCTGATTCTCTCTGATGCTTCTGCACGACAACGCTTACGGTGACGATGGACAGTACTTTTTGAAAGTACAGAAGATGAAGTGGAACAGCCTGCTTCATTGAGCACACTAGCTATGATCATAGTCGACTTTCGTATGCTGGTGTTGGTTCGATCTAACGCAGCTGCAACAGTGGACGATATGACATGTTGTCGTTTGTGTATTTTGGAACCCTGACTCGACGGTGCATTCTTTGGTTTGACGTCGAATTCATTGTCGGATTCTGTCATATCTCCTCCGTCTTCTTCAGAGCTGGATGCCGATGCCAATGGCGTTGTTTGGTGAGAATCACATCCACCTACTTCTGGCACTTCCGCTGTAGCAGCAGCAGCTGCAACTTCCGTCTATGGACTTGCTCCTTACGTTTGGCAGAACGTTTTTCTCGTGCTGCTAGCTTTCTATCCAAAGAACCAATAGATCCCGATCTTGACTCTTGCTGCAATTTCAGAAAGTTCACATCCTCCTCATTCCTTATCATTGTCTTTGAGTTGGCATGGCTGATATCAAACAGCTTGTCTAGTTTCTCCGTAAACTTCCTCCGGTTCAAACGGTCACTATTGTTGCATCAGGAACGATTTTTCGACAATCGAACATGTTCGGCGTACAGATCCTTGATCTTTTTGACAATGTGATTCTTGTGTCGTGTGGGCAGCCTTGACTTCATCCAGAATGGTATCAGTTGGTCATGTACCTGATGTGCACTTTCGCTAATTGAGAGCTGTTTCGACCGTTGGTAATAAACAAAGTTACGCAAAACTTCTCGACCCGATGGAAGACGGGCACCAGATATCATCTCCAGAGGGTAGCCAATCAACCATACTTTACTACCACTTCTAGAACTCCTAGTTTGTAACATCTTAGTTGACATTCTAAGACCCTGTCTATTTCCTCAAGAGTGAATCAATCAGTACAGTTCAATTAATCTCACAGTTTTGAATAATAATTAGTTAAATGCTTCACAAATTTACTTAAAACACACAACTAACGACTAGACTTCATTAATAACTCCACTGCTTTACAAATCCAAGATGGCTTCTAAGTCACATGACCAGTGATGTGACATTGGTATGGCAGGCCATTATTTCAAAAGTAAAATTAATAAAGCATAAAAATATTTGTCATATATTGCTAACATGAGGAAGTTGAACTAATCTTCTGGACCCTTGAGGGACCCCTAAATTCGTTCTGAATGAGGTACCATTTTTGGGACTATTGCAGCTAATTATAAGGAAACTTTTTAGAAGGTGTGCTATTTGAGATTTAATGAATTTTTAAAAATTTGAAATTCTGGGACACCCAGAATATGTAACAAAATTTAAAGTTTGTACATCTACAAAGAAAATTGGGAAATCTATATGGCCTATACAATTGATAATATACATAATTTTATTATGTTTCTTTTAATGTTTTTTTTTTTTGCAGGAGAGTATAGCGGAAAAAAAAACAACAGTTGATACAATGGTGGGCTTTAAAATAACAATTACAACTGTTGTCATTTTGAAATGACAATAACATTTTTTGATGAATTAATAATGTAACAGTCCTATAGTAATAAAACTATTAGTAATGTTATACATAATAATAATGATAAATGAAAAAAATATATTTTAGAAATCAAAACTGAAAAAAAATGCCTACGTCTTTGGTACAATACAATGATAAGGTCATTTATTTGCTCATGTAATTTACACTAACACTTTAGTCACTTGGACATATTCATATATTTCCCATGCCTTTATTAAAAAGAATCAGGTTCTATTACTAATTTTAGTAATTTATAGTAATTTTTTACTAATAATATACTAATTAGTGAAAAAATGTATATTTTAATTTATCTCATTGAATGGGAGACAACCTTTCACTTACACAGCACATGCCGCCTTCGAATAAAAACTATTTAACCTTACTTTCTCCAGTCGTTGGTTTACAAATTGAAACTTGTTAAACTTTTCAGCTTTGCTTACCAGAAAAAAAGAATTATCAAGTCATTTTGAAACTGAATTTTTTTTCGGGAATATCCAGTGTATAAGTTTGTCTATTTACTATTTCTTGAAATCGTCTATTCTATTTTTATCCACCATTGTCTCCCCTCGCAACAACCAGTAACAATCTATTTGTTTCAAGATCATACAGCTGCTATGATTGTATGTAAACGTGACAGTTCATACGTTCTGGCATTTTTTTCTTGCATTTTTTTTTGGGGTTAAAATCATAAAAACGCATTTACGTGATAGCATAAAAAAAAATTAATCGCATAATTTGTTAACTTATCAATCTGAGAGTAATACTTCAAATTCCACATTGGTTATGTGGTTGTTCAGTGGCGCCGAGAGCCAACACGGGCCCCAGGGCAGGACATCACTGCGGGCCCCTTAATAAACAATAAGTCGTGAAAAAATTGACATGGTCGGGGCGGCCGGGCCCCCTTACAGATGCGGGCCCCCTGGCAATGACTCCCCCTGCCCCCCTCTCGGCGTGCCTGTAGTTGTTGTATTTTTTATTTTAACCTCATAACACCATTGTAGGATGTCTACAATAACCTACAGAGCGCTACGATGTCCATCTTTTAAATTCTCACTTAAACATTCCCAGTCAAGCAACATTCTCAACTAAATACATCTTTGGAAATTTATGTGAGACCAAACGTCAATCAAACCTAAAACCTTCATTCGATCTCCCTTAAATCTTTATTTAGTTATTTTCTCATCCGTATAAGTTACCATAGTCCCAAATCGTTTAGTGAACTTTACACACACAACTATTGTGGAGTTTAAAAAAATATATCAATCATGTCTTCGTCTCAGGACGTATAAATCTCTTTTAACTCAATGACGGAAACTTCTCAACCTTTCCTGCTAGGTTCCATTGACTACCGATGAACATAGTGTGTATTAAATATCACCCATTGATATTCAATATTACCCCCTCCCCTATTAAAGCTACAGCACCGAATGTAGGGTACCTTCACCTAGCCCGCCCCCCCCCCCTTTTCCCCCCAAAAAAAAACTAACATCGGCTATAATCAATAATTGATATGGTATTTATGTCCATTCTAGCTTATACATTTAGAATTTAAAGTACCGTATCTGGGACATTGAAAACGTATGATCGATGGATCATGACAGTATTAGAACAACTTTGACCCCTAGTCATTCTATGATATTTTCGGAAAGTTAATATACTGTCTTCGAAACGATTTCGATTTGTACCAGTGCCTAAATTGTTTTTAAACTAAATTTCAAATATTTTTTTTTATTCTCTTAACCGATGTGGTCGTTTGGGGGGGGGGGGCGAATTGACACATCAAGATATTTTTTGCTTTACTAAGGATTGAACCCCGTACCCTTTGCATTAGAGTTGAGTTCACTATCGACGTTGTATATGAGTATAGTTCACTATCGACATTGTATTTGGGTTGAGTTCACTATCGACGTTGTATTTGAGTTGAGTTCACTATCGACATTGTATCTGAGTTGAGTTCACCATCGACGTTGTATTTGAGTTGAGTTCACTATTGACGTTGCTATCCAGCCGCTACAAAGATTTTTTAGCACACTATAACATGTTTGTAACATGTGGTAAGATTACAGACCCCTTCAATACCACAGCTACCCCCCCCCCCATATCATGTTCCACTCATCACCACCCCTTAAAGGGTCAACAAATGCGACCAGCTCGGGAGCTGGACAAAAATGCAACTTCTCACCAGAGGCGTACTTGGGGGGGGGGGAGTCCAAATTAGAAAGTCCTCCGAGCCCCAGCTTGAGGAGGGGGGCCAACAATTTTTTACATTAAATATAAAGTACATTATCTCATGTCATGGTGTCGAATGTCAAAATGCATGGGCTCCCAAAAAGGCCAAGCCCCTCGGGCCCCCAAATCCCTAGGTTCGGCACTGCTGCTCACCTTTGGTCACTGATCAACAACAAAGCGCAACCGAGCTTAGGGAAAACCTCTGAGTCTATCTTTGATGTCAAAACGTTCACTTCTGAACGTATCACAATTTTAAAATGGCTTTTTAACAATTTCAACACTGGTGGTATCAGCACAAAGAGGTCAATAGTAGAGGACTCTGGGGAAATAATCAATTACAGTTAATGGGATTCAAACTGACCTTAAAAACTCCCTAGCCACACACAGCATCTCGTCCCGAACTGTTAGCCACCCCATCCTCGAAATGGACCTTATCTCTTTAGTAAATTTTAGTAAGCTTGTGGGCATTAGTTGTGGTAAACCATAAATAATACAAAATTAGGGATGCTGAAAACTGTCATTAAAGAAGAGTGATAGTTGAACTTTACTGTATAAGTGGTGCGGGTGTTGGACGACAGCAAAAACCTTTTTGGAAAACTCATGTTTTATATGTGGGAATTACGTCATTTTATTTCATTTATAAGGGAAAGATTTAAAACCTGAACGATTCAGAATTCGAGCAATTTCATACGGATTATGTTCGTAATCTGAGGTATCACGCATTGAATAACCAAAAAGCCGCCAGGGTCGGACTAACCCTTTCTTTTTACCACTCTGCGACTACAGTTTTTGTAAATAGAAATATCAAAGTCCAGTCTGAATGAGTTTGTAAACAGAACTAAAGAATACCTCGAGCAGATATTTTGTTTGGTATACTTAAGCAATGGACGCACTGATAACAATGACACAGCTCAATTACTGAAACATTTCATGAAAATCTTGGTTTGCAATCGATGAAAAATACCACCTCTGATAAAGATTGTGCGGAGAGAAGTGGCTTGTCAAAACTTGTCAAGGGATGAAATGGTAAACATTATAAAGAATGGGGCCAGAGCATGTTCTGGAAAACTGTATGCATGATTATACTGGTCAAGAACAAGTTACAAGTAGAAAAACCCTGTCATTGCATTGTAGTCAGCAATCTACAGTGAGTGTTAATTTATATGCATAAAAATTTTTGCACCACTGTTGTTGTTTTAATCAGGTATTATGCAATTCATTAAATGAAGTGTAGTGTAATCAATAAATATCACAATTTGTTTTAGATGTGGCCCTGCGCTCACTACAGACATCTTAATGTGGCCTCATGCCCTGAACTGTTTTATCTCTTGTTCTGGAAGTAATCATTATACTACATTTATTGACAAACTGCAGGATTAACTTAATCACTGAAATAAAAGGATCCATTTTCAGGCTTGCTTTATTCAATATAATATCTAAATTTTTTATCAATTAAAATTATTTATTTATATTTTAGTTTCCAATTTTAAGCTAAGTATACCTTTAATTCCTTTTTACATTTTAAGACCATCATCTGTAATTTATGATCATGTTAATGCTGGCATTAAGTGTTTTGGTCTTTACAGTTTTACTCTATAAAAACATAAGTGTGACTCACAAAAATGTCACAATACAGAAACAGTTTGTAAACAAATAATATAACAAACAGAACTGAAATGTCATCTTCATTCAGTTGATTTTTTTTAAAGTTTCAGTTGTACAAAATATTCAATCATAATATTCAAAAAGTAACTAATTTTTGTGAGATTGTTGTTTGATAGAAACCATCATTTGACTTAAAGGACAAGTCCATTTAGCTTAAATGAGTACCTCACATTAGCTGGGAGAAAGTCAGATGTTCTAGCTGAATAATCCCCTGGTAGAAATAATTGAATTTATGGTCCTAATATTTACTTAACTAGTAATATATTTTATAATAACCCTTATTTCAGTATATAAGAAATTAATTTTGGCACTTTAAAAAGTTCATGTAAAATTTATTAAAATATAGCAGCTCAATTCATAATTGTTTTTTGGTCAAAGTGCTTGAACATTGAAAAAAAACATCAGACAGAATCAACACTAGTGAATAGTTAAATAATCTTTTATGAACTATTACATACACATTCATGGGTGTTATTAAATAAATAAGGCACTATAAATGTTTGATTTTAGAACATTGTCAAAGATTTTCTTTTTCAAATAAAAAAAAAGTGTTTTTTTTTTACAAGGATAAATCCAAAAAAAAACATGAAAAATAAAAAGGAAACATTAAATTGGAATGATTTGGTTTTATAATTAACAGAAACAATTTGTTTCTAATATACCAATCACAATGGTTATGGAATAAGCAAGGTAAAATTTTATAAGAATATACATGTACTATAATTTTACAAGGTAAAAAAAAGTGCATAACTTTTTTTTTGAAGTGCATAACAGATTTGTGCTTTCACAATGACCCATGGATTACCCAGATATTTGATTGTTTCTTTGTAAAAACCAAATTAACAAATGGAAGCTCTTTGTTGAGATTCAGTAGTGCTTGCCATTGAAGTAAAAAATTTGTTTCTTTCACATCATAAGTCTATAAGTCTAATTTAAAGCTCAACTGATTACTCTGAAAGTGACTTTAAAAAACATATACAAAAAAACACTTGCTTGACAAAATTTATACAAAAATTATAGACAATAACTTTTGAAATATAAAACTTATCTTCTAAAAATTCCATTTAAAATCATCTGTAATGTTAAAATTAAGTATGATTAAATTCATTTATAAAAACATCAGATTAAAAAGCTTAAAAATATGAGCTCAATTAGTGATGTAAAACGCAAAAATTATGTGAACAAAAACTTTTTTTTTAAATGATACTAAAAATATATACATCGCAAGCTGCAGAGTTTCATTCATGTATACAGTATATTTTTATATAATATCAATTAAAGGCAATGTAAATATTGATTAAATATAAACATATTAAATGAAAGAAAGAGGGTAGTTTTCTTCTCTGGAAAAATAAATGAAGTGACATAAAATGGATTCTTCTAAAACAAAATGATGTCAACTTGAAAATTTCCCGCCTTTTTTTTTTGTCAAAAAGCCTAGATAGCTTTACAATCTTTTTACTTCAATAATACTTTCAATGCTTGAGGTAGGCCAGAAAATAAAAGCTAATAGGTTACAGGCTCTTTAATGCATTCTACTCCTCACACATAGTAAGAGAAAAAAATGACCCATTTGACTTTCTCAAGACATGGTAGAGTCTGTTAACAATGTGGTCATTCCTGCAAACATTAGTAGGTTTTGATTATATATGTTGCAGAGATTTTGAAAAAAAAAGAAATATGCTAAGCAGAGCAGTGCAGAAATGTAAAACTGTTCTGAAAAAAAAGTTACTCATCACAAAATATTAAATAGAGTACACGATTTAAAACGTGTTTAATTTAAATACATATATACATTTGTTGTTATTTAATAATTAAATGAAGCTAGGAAAGACAAGCTGGCAAAAAATGTTCTTTAAATGTGATGAACCGTTATGGAGAATGAAACAAAATGATTCTATGCAAATGAGACAATTTTTTTTTAAGTTTATAAATCACCAGCCTCTGATGGAAACAGCAACCAAAAAGCTGTAGCAACTAATAAGTGTTAATTTCAGACCAATATACAAATGATTTCTGATTCTACAGGAATAAAAATTGACAGTGAAAGCTATCTATGCAAAATAAACAGCTTATTTATCAGTTAAAAACAAAAGCTAAGCTACACATTGTTTACAAGGCTGTTGATGTAACAGGATGGAGACCATGAACAAAGACTGTGGGATGAGACCAGCTGGAGATGGCACTCAGCTGATCCAAGTAGACATTGTTATTGTGTTGTGATGTACTTGGTGGGCGTGGCAGATACAAGAAGGTCACAGCTGACTGATTCAAATTCTCCTAAAAAATCATTAAAATAAGTTTAGAAATTATCTTTTTAGATATTTCAAATTCCAGTTAGATACTATACTATATGTGTCATAAAAATTTACTAGAGTCAACTCCTGATTGACAAAGGCTCAATTTTTAAATTTCCCAGATACAAACCTAGCTGTCATGCCACATCATGTTAGATCAATTAAATTATAACCAGGAAACTTAGTTAAATTTTTAATTTGTAAAACATCTGTTTGTTTTTTTGACCTCACTATGTCAATGTTTTGTCACATAAATTTGATTTCCAAAGTGTTTTATGGCCACTATCTTATCAACTGTGTAAGTTAGGAACTGAATATTAATTATTTGATTTTGATATTGATCAATATATTTAAAGAAATATTAAGTCCAGTAAATTGTATGTGTGGAGAACAGGGTTCTCACACATTGGTTAGAGAGACATTCCAAGAAACAGATAAATCACCGGACTGCCACGGACTGTGTGACATCCCCCCATGTAGCATCAACCCCACCACTTCTTCTCCTAATAGAATGTATGTCACGGATCAAACCAATAGCCGTGACGAGGGACATAGTGAAAACGTACGTACCAGCTGTTGTCCCCTCCTGATTTAATTACTGTAGGTCAGCACAGGTATCACGTTTGGATACCAGAGTGACCGTGACTTGCATACCTTTTCTGTTCGTGGAATGGAAGGTAATTTGTAGTTCCCACACATGCGTTTGACAACTGACTCTGAGTTATGGGGACAGATCGAGAGGGCCCAATGATATAAAAGTAGGTTTTGAAATAGAGTAGGCAATAGGGCTAAGACAAGCGTAGAGAGTGGTCACAAGTAGAGTATCAGTGATAGTGATGTTATTGTACTTAGTGGAATTGAGGCTGGACTATATTGTATGTGATGTACCTTGTGTTATAATAAATATTACCATATACATGGAATCCGAGTGCCTCTGTTATCAATACTACTGTACAGAGTTTGAAAGTGTCGGTATTTAGACATATCTATAAAAGAACGAGTGGCTACAGTGTGAAAGAATCCTAGGCTGGCAATATACTAAATACCCAGCAGAAGTGGCACTTAAACCAGCACGCAACAGTATGCAAGTTAGAAATGGAATGAAAGACCTAGGATACTTAGTCCAGAGTAATCTATCTAGCCATAAAGCGCCCACAGTTTAATTTTAAGTAATACATGTAATAATTTATATAAATATTTGTACGATTTAAGAAATTATTTCTTGACTATTATAAAAAGGTTTTCTATATTTTTGATGTATACCTTTTAATTAAAAAAAAATAAAACGCTATTGCTCGATGCATACTTTTGCCTAATTTATCTAGTTTGGTAATTATGCAAGTTAAAACAAAGTAATGTATTAGAACTAAATAACATGAGCAAAGTAATGATTTCCAATATAAAAGATAAAATACATGTATTTACATATTTTTTTTCATTTTAGAATATTTTTCTTTTTTCTTTATGAAAAGTGAGTATCTTTTGGTTGAAAACAACTTTTTTCCATTTTATAATAAATATTAAGCAATATCACATATTGACTATGTAAACATTGGTTTCATTTAATTTATAAAATTGGCCCTCAGTGGTGTAGAAGTAAACTAAGTTTTATCTTTTAATTCTACTTTGAATGTTTTCCCTAATTTTTCAATCGCAAAGTCTTAGTTATATTAAGAAAAAACAACAAACAAGCAAACATTTGATTTAGAGAGAGCGAGAGAGAGAGAGAGATAAAGACAACACAATAACAAAATGTGCAATTACCTGCAAAAGATTATTTACACCTTGGAGATAGGCTTGTGGAACGTGAGCAAATTCATGCATTTTGACATCATCTGTCTCTCCTTCTGAATGTGGTGGTACATTATAATAGTCTCCATCAGCAGTTAAATGTTGGAGAAGATTTTCAAATGACACAATCTGGAAATAAACAAAACTTGTATGATAAACATGTGCAATTAATACAATCATGGCACAAAATTTCCATTCTTGATAAATAATTTAACTTGGTGATTATCATTTGGACAATTGGATCCAGACCTAAAACTGGGTGCCATAATATATAACTGTAACTGTAACTGTAAAATAGATTCATTTTATAAATACATCTACTACACAGATTTTCAACATCGATTAACTAGGTGTTCACTTTTTTAAAGATTTATAATTTTCCAAATTGTAAGGTTTTTAAAAAGAAAAAACTTCGTAATCATAACAGTAATAAGACTCCCACACTTACCACAATTTTTGCTTGAATTCTAAGCTGTCTGAGGAAAGTGGAAAGCTTTTTCTCCTTGGCTGCTGTATTTTCAGAGACTGAATTGACACACAAAAACACACGAAGCTGTGTGTGCTTTTTCCATCCACTTTGCATTGTCAAAATACAAGCTAGCTGCAACATAAAGAGGCAGGAATTGTCAAAAAAGCTTGCTGTGTCAGGACGGAAAAAGTTTACAGGCCAGACATCAATGAACATTTTCTCGGTTGATTTGAATATTGTATCTTTATTTAACAGCTGGAAGTTGCGACATAAAAATATGCTTTTCTGGAGCTTGAGAGAATCCTGAATTAAGCCAATATACTCATTCACTGAGAGATGCCTTTCACCATTAGTTCTGGGTACATGAAAGTAGGACTCAAAATCAGACTGACTATTCTGATCAATAGAACCAAAGAACTTCTTCTTCCTGATTTTGGTCTTGAGTAGAGAATCTGTGGGTAAAGTGTCATCATAAAAACCAAAGCAGACAGTGTTCACTTTCATACCACCTAAGCCAGACAGTCTGACCAACTGCTGAAATCCCTCAGACACGCTACTTGACAGAGTCAGCTCAACAAAAGCTTTGATTTTCATGTGATTAATAAGCTGAAGCCATTTTGGTGTCTCTTCCAACACAGGGTCTGTTGGGAAATCATCCAACTTTCCTATTTTCACATGACCAATAACATACAAACCAGACTTCTTGATGTCATTGCAAAAGTCCATTAATTCACAGCTTTGCCTAGGGTTAGACACCAGTAAAAGTAACTGTGGCCTCCAAAATTTAATGTGGGATTTGCGAGGATCAAGCATCAGCAGATATTTACGAACCTGTCATATTGAAACAAACAAATGTAAAGAAAAATATTTTTAAAAGCAAAATGAACAGATTATATTAAAGGATTCATTTATCACAGTACCTGATGAAAAATGAGTGCCTGACTAATTGAGGCCCAAGCTGTTGGCAAGGTGCGAAAATGTAGCAAAATAGCAAATATGAGCATCAAAACTAATGAGATACTTGTGTAAATGGGAGAGATCATGAAACACATTATCATACAGCCAATAATGCCTAGTGTACATGTGTGCCAGGTGAAATATACAAAAGTGGGCCTGGAATAAAAAAAAAAAAAAAGAAATCAATTTTAAAAAGTGTAACAATTTTTAAATCCATATAATGTATACTAAATTTGTATCATATTAAATACCTTGAAATATAAAGAACACAAAGTAACCAATTAAAATACAAGTTTTTTTTTATATATGACATTTAGGCTCCTGTAAAAATAAATTTTAATTAATCCATAAGTTTGATGTTTTTTCACTGAACTATAATATAACAGGAGTACTCATTGCGCTAAATTACCTGAGGATATTCATCTGCAGTGAATTGGAAGGTGTCTATAAGACTTAAAAGATAAATCCACACAAGTAGGAAATTCTAGTATCTAGATATATTGAATTACATTTATGTTTTGCTGCAATGACATACTAATTGAAATATTCCCACAAGTTTAAATTTCAACTGCAGAGCAGCAAACATTTGCATTTCCTCTGCTTGCAAAAGTTTTTTTTCTAGCAGGTGTAGCTTTAAAAATGGTAAACAAAAACGGTTCCTAAGAAACATCCATTTGAATAGAAAATTGGTTACATTAATTTAAAGGAATATCACAGCATTAAAAAAGATACAGAAATCGCTATATCTTGGTCCGGTGTGGGCATAACATAATGTTACACCATGGTAAAAAAAACAAAATTGCTCCATAGAAACATTGACTCAATATTTCAAAATGTCCTAGATAATATATATTCGTAACTAAACAATACTTTATAAATATATTAAAAGAGGAAAGCTTGAAGTGCTTTGAAAAGTGGATGAAAGCTAATAGCTTTGTTCAGCAAACAGCTTATGTCTGTCAATATACCCCACCATTTTAATCGATTGAAACAAGAAGTTGACGTATTGCTGTATAAATTTTGATATGCAAGTGAAAAAGACACCAATGTTGTGTAACGACTACCAATTAATAGTAAATATGATTTATTTCTACTCCAGTTATATTATAGCTCAGTGTATTTCAACCATATTATAGCGCCACCCCGCACCCCTCCCAACCTACCTTTTCAGTTCATCAAAGTATTAAGCTATATGAAGTTAATAGTTAACAAACATGAATAAATGGCTAACAAACCTGAAATTAGGGGCTGATGCCAACTCTAATGCAAGACAGGCCAGATTAACAGATGCATATGACAACAAGAAGAAAACTGAGCAAATTGGAGCAATGGAATTCAATTTACCAACCAAAAGGACGATCTGTATAAGTATATAAAAAAGGCACAAACATTCAGCAATGATGGTATACATAACATAAGTTTTCAAAGATATTTATTTTTTGTAATAAAAAGGCATTTTTATAAATCTGATTTCAAAGACAAAGAGACAGTAACACTGTCTTTTTTTGGTGATTTCTGATAAACAATATTTAAAAAAAAACAACATATTTCTTCTGACTAAAGCTGGCACATTAATATGGTACAAATCTAGTAACAATCTCCACAGCATTTCTACTAGCATAATAATACATCAAACTCTTTAAAAATAAAAGTTCAGAATTTTATTATGCATACCTGAACTAGAAACCATGTTATAAAAACACTTATTAGTGGATTACCACTTTTAGTTGTTATAGTTGCAGGCTTTAAAATAGACCCTGTAAATACAATGGGATAAATACATTTTTTAAAGAAAAATATATAATTATGACCTTTATAAATGATATGAAGAAGAACAAAAACAAATCTAAGATAAAGTTGAAAGAAATAGTGGAGGGATTTGAAAATATTGAAAGGATCAATGTCAGTGAAGGAAATAGCTGATGAATCAAATCCAGTGGTTATAGAAGTCAAACTATCATAGTTAAGAAACATGTTCATAACAAAGGTAAGATACATCACAGCAATTGTGTACATTATAATTTTATCATAATTTTAAATTAATTATGGTTAATTAGATTCATTAGTTTGATTTTGATATTGATCAATATATGTAAAGAAATATTAAGTCCAGTAAATTGTATGCAAGTTAGAAATGCAATGAAAGACGTAGGCTACTTATCCAGAGTAATCTATTTAATTATTTTGTCATATGATAAATTATAACATCAAGAGGTAGCTATAAAGCGCCCACAGTTTAGTTAAAAAAAATTTAACTTGCTATTGCTCAATACTTTTGCCTAATTTCGCTAGTTTGGTAATTGGTGCAATATAAGACAAAAAAAAACATTTGAGTATTTTGCAGATAAATGTAGAGTGAAATGTCGTTATTAACACCAGCGTAACAAAATATTCAGTACAGCGAATATTTTTTTTGCCCATTCCCCTTCGCTTATATAACATCTGTTAAAAAGTGTTGTTGTAATGAATTTCTTACTTTCAGTACCGCGAAAAAAAATAGCTTTTTTGCGGATGTTTAATTTTATCCCCTTACCAAAAAAAATAAATAAATCGGCAAATTTTTAAAATTTCACGTCAACTTGAGCTCAACGACATCCACAGTTACTAGATAATAGGAGGGGGGAGTGTGAGAGGAGTAAGATGTTGTGGTAACCTTTAACCTCTACTGATGACAAAGTAAAAATTAATTCCACTAACAAGTGGTACTGAGTCAAGTGTCATCTTGGGACAGCTGGAAGGGGGGGGGGAGTAGAGGGGCACAATTACCTAACAACGAACAGGGAAGGGATGAGAGGAGAGTTTTAGCTAGGTGGGAAAGGGGAGAGGAAGAGAGCTAAGACTCATGGGGCAGTCAGTGTATGGGGAAGGGGAAGGATGAAGTCACACATTTGCAGGATTAAAAATTCAATAAACCAGTGTTAGTTTGTGTTGGGGGAGGGTGTGTTAAGGAGAAAGAAGCCAGACACTTATAAGTATAGCTCTTTGGGAGGTATGTGAAAAACATAATGGTTTTGGTGTGTGTGGCGGTTATAAGCAAGTAATTAATTGTAGCATTTCCCAACTAGCCACCCAAGCAATGTTCTTTCGAACATCTTATTGTTTTAGGTAGGAGCTTGATTGATGCTGAGGGTCGCATTTTGCAAATATGGCTATTAATGATACTGTCTAGAAAATGGCGATTTTACTGTTTGGGGTAGGGACTTGATGGACAGAAGAATTCATGCTGCCAAGATGTTAATAAACTACCGGTATGGGTATTTCATTTATAATACCGGAAAGATAGAATGAGTGACTTATTTGACTTTTTGTGACATTTAACTATACTTTTTTTCTAATTATAATAAAACTTAATCCAGTTAAAAATTAAGTTATTTCATTGTTTAATAAATGAGACAATATGAGTAAGAGAGCCGTAATAGGCACACTGCACAGATTTCTTACATAAGGGAAGTAAGTCATGTTGAATAACTTTTGAAAAAATAAATGAGTTACACTCCTTCGTTTAATGATCATTAGCGGTAAGTAACGAAAGCTGAATTTGTAGTTAAACTAATAAGAAATAAACGGAGAGAAAAGTGAACATATTTTAGCTTGGTATCTTTCGAAAAATTATTAAAATGACACAATATATTTGCATTGATACCCAAATGAACTATATCCACATATTAAGAATAGAAAATGTCATAGAACTCTTTCCCCCCCCCCCCCCCCCCCCCACAGTTTCAGTGTAACAAATTTTCAGTATTAGGAACAAATTTCCAGTCCCTGTCAATTTCATTATAGTGACATTACTGTATATACTGGTACAGTATTTCCAGATTTACTGGTACAGTATTTCCAGATTTTTTTCGACATCATAATCTCCATTTTTAATATAAACATTAAAAAGTAATTAGTTTCCCAATTATACAAGATATTAATTTATTGACTCAAAATTATTAAAAGAGTATTGTCGTATAAGATCTACATGCATGCCAAATTTGAGCTTTCACACTAAATGAGAAGATATAAGAACAAAATGACAGATCAACAGAAAATTAAGTTGAATAAAAATTAAAAAAAAAAAAAAAACTACTACTACATGAGCTTACAAAAAAGCTGATCATTTCCCAGAGCTTGTAAAATTCTAGAACCACCAATTAGATTTCCAAGGGATGCAGATAGAGTTGATGCGAAGATACCAATGACAACAAATGGCTTCCAAAGGTTTACTTGTTGTAGAAAAACATAGTCATTGATAAGTAAAAATCTGCAAATAAAGTTTAATTGATAAGAAAAATCAGCAAATAAAGTTATAATTAACATTCAGAGATTATTTATAAAACAAATCAAATGATGTGACATGGTCAAGCTGCCAACCTTGTGCAGGATCCAGCAATTAGTGTGGTCAGAATCATGTAAGTTGAAAATGTAAAGCACACAGCTGTTATTGTACCTCTTGGTATTGCCTTTGCTGGGTCTTTTAACTCTCCTGAAATAAAATAAAAAATTACATGCATGAATGACAGAAATTAAAAAAAAAACATTCAAGGAAAGATGATTAATCAAGCTTAAAATATTTTTTTTTAGTTGTTTTTTTTTTTTGAAATAAGAAATGTATAAGAAAAAAGTAATAAAAAAAAAACCATACAAACAAAAGGAACTAAATTTTAATTTAAAAAATGAATGAGTTCTAACCTGA
Source organism: Bulinus truncatus (assembly GCA_021962125.1). Lineage (NCBI taxonomy): Eukaryota > Metazoa > Mollusca > Gastropoda > Planorbidae > Bulinus > Bulinus truncatus. Next base: position 2,843,125 of record JAGDYQ010000099.1, read on the forward strand.
CATATTGGCACCATTTAGAATGCCAGTTACACTGCTGAATAAAATAGCAAACACAGTAGCATAATTCATCTCTTTATCTGTGCTGTAATCAATTGTGTAATTGCCTGGTGATCAATCAATATTTCTCACATTAATTAAAGATGTATAGGATAATATAACAATCCGATAACATTCTTTTTTTTTCCAACTCATTGCAGTATCTCACATTATTAGTAAATGTAACATTTAGGGGCTTAACATTAAAATGTTGCTGATTAATTTATTCAGTTATTGTGAGAAAACAATTCAACAAAAAAATTTTAATCAAAGTAGTTACGATGACTTTGGTATGGATATTATTTGATAAGTACTTCAATATATAACTTAAAAAAATCAAAAAGCTGTTTTAAAATATTAAGCTTACAGTATTAAGTATTTAAATTGTGAAAGTAGTGAGAAGCATGGTTAAAATCATCTATTACCTATATAGAATTTCAAAATTTAACACATTTAGCTCACTTAACTATATAAGTTGTCTCTGAAAGTTGCTGCATCAAGTCCAGTGTAGTTACCATAGATCTTTTCTGAACTTGACTTGTTTGTATAGATGTAGTCATTGTTGCTTGGGATATCAACTGGAATTTCATGATTTTTGGCAAATATACTAATCATCACTGATAATGTGCACACCACAACAATCTGTAAAAGCAGAAAAAAATATTTATAGAAGATGCTTTTTTTTCTCTTTTTAAGGGTATACACCCCCTTTTTTACTAATTGTTGAATTATAGTAGTTTCAATCTCATGTTTCTATTACTAGTGGATTTACTTTGTACTTGAAAGCTAAATAGTTGTTTGGGTAGCAGACCGTCTTAATATGCATTTGTTTGAACATGATTCAAATTTGACATAGATGTAATCTTTGATTCTGCACTGATACAATCAAATCAGTTATTTGCTGAGCCTTAATGTTTTGAAATCTCAAAAAGAAAAAATGATAGACAATGATGGTAAAAGTTGACTTAAATGTTACCAACAGTTTTTTAGTGGTCATTAATATATTTTTTTTTGCAGTATATCCTTTTTCTTATAAGCAATATGCATATTATAAAAAAAAATGACTCTCTCTTTGAAACTTAGCACAAATTTATGCTGCTTAAGACATCACATTCTTCAAAAAGACTCACATAATTTAAAGCAACTTCTTTTATTTTTTCTTGCACAAAAACTCCTGCAAATTAGGGAATAATGTGGCTTTTTGACATTTTAATTAAAAAAAATTGTGCTTCCACATTGGTTTGTGATTAGTGCATTACATCTGTTAAGAATTAAGGCACCTTTTGTAAAATGGAGTTTGAAAAATTGCGAAAACCTTTATTTCAGCCTCAAACTAAGAGATTTATTCATCAATGGTGTTTAATTCAAAACTTACAATTAAAATGATAGCAGAAGTTCTTGCAAACATTGCACCTCCAATCAAGCAGATAATAAGACATATGAATAAAGAGATTGTGGAGTAAAGGTATTTCCACCAATCTGAGTCATTGGGAAGACCATGGCCATCACTCATAAAACTTCCTATCAAAAATAAAGACAATCAGAATTACAATGAACATATTGAATAAATCATCGAATAGCACCTTTGTTGTAAGTTAAATAACAGCTTGTATCAAACTGTTTTGAAATTTACTTTTAATAAATACACCTTACCAAATCTAGAATCTACATACAGATTATACAATTTTTAAAAGCTATATCACATGCTAAAGAAATATTTAAAACTTTTTAATTAAATTCATTTCCTACCCCCAACTCCAAAATTTTGAAGTATGCCTTCAACAAAACCAACAACATAGAGAGCACTTGATAAAACTTGGGCAACATAAAATAAAAATCCAATGCTCCCACCAAACTCTGGCCCGAGAGCACGACTTATCATGTCTGAATGATGAAGTTAAGGATGTGATAACAACAAGAGATCTATCGGTGCCTACACCATACCTTTTACTATGTTAGTGTAAGTAGTTAAAAAATTAGTTTACAAATGAATGGTAGTGAGCATCAAATGCTATAGAATAATAATGGAATTTAATAAAGTTATTACACTAGGTTCACATATTAATGTCTTAGATAAATATAATTGAGTGTTTGTTAACCATCACCTAAGCATTAGGTAATATTAGGCAACAAGATTTCTCTAAAAGGGTGGTGAGATCCCTTTTAAATTTTAGCCCATTTATATTTTTCAGTAAATTATCTTATCCTGAAATACATTCTTAATAGAGTGCGCTTAAAATAAGCTTCTTTTTTCAGGGTATGTTATTTTTTCCACACACACCAAAATCCTATATTACTAGCAAGACTGTTACTACCATTTCATACATCTTGTGAAGTAGTGAAAAACAATAGTTTCAACTATAAGTTGTTAAAGACCAATTAGGTAAGCTGTGGTCTAATGTTGAGCCTTTGATAAAGATATGATGTGTGTGACACTTAACTGAAACATGGAAAGACTAAATAAGGCTTTGTATGAATGGTTTTATTAGTCTATATATTACAGATAGCATCTGGATGTGAGTTATGAATGAAAGTGTGAATGAGAATTCCCCAAGGCACAATTTGTTGAACATTTGAATTGGTATCGGACAGAGCATGTAACGATTTTGTAGATGTTATAACTGTCATGTTTTGTTTGAAAAATGTACTTGATATCAAAGAGTCTAATCATTGAAGAAGGTTTCCTTCTTGCATTGAATGGATCATGATGAAATCTACAGAGCAGATAACAAAGGAAGGGAATCTATTGGATATTATAGAGCCAACTCCACATCCAAGACTTTACAGACAACCTTGCTCTAATATCACAAAGCCAATAACAGATGCAGAAGATAAATGTTGTATCAGCCAGAGTGTTGGAGGTTTTTCTCAATATTAACAAAGTCAGGACAAGTACCCTCAACACAAACCCCACTAGCACAAATCACATCGTCCTGCAAAGAGGTCAGCTGTAAGAAGTACAGTCCTTTATTTAACTGGGTAGTATTATTGATCAACCGGGTGGCACATAGGCGGATATTAAGCCGTGGATCAGCAAAGAAAGAGCCGCCTTCATTCAGCTGAAGAACATTTAGAATTTCAGAGGATGACAATGACCACAATAAATTAAGTTCAAACCTTTACTGATAGCTGCCTCTGAAGAATTCTACAGATTTGCTAGCCTGACACTACAAACAATGCCAGTCATTAGGAAAGGACCTGCCAACTTTCAAATGAATAAGATATCAGGAAGAGGAAAAGGGGCTGGGTAGAGCAAACCCTAAATAAACTAGCAATTAGTTTCACCAGACAAGAACTGAGGTGGAATCCCCAACGTAAATGAGAGGCAGGCCAAAATCATGGCGGCGAAACCTTAAACCTGAAACCAACAAGATGGGTTACACATCAAATCAGCTTGAGAGAATGGCAGAGGACAATGACTGAGGAGATATGTTTTTACTGGCTCATATCCTGATAAAAGTGGCGGCATATGATAATGATGAATGAAATGATTGCTATGCTATTTTTTTTTGTAAGTTGTTTCTTTTTTTAATTTAATTAACTGAAATTATGTCAGGAAATATCTCAACTATTTCCAAGCTATAAATATACCTACTTGATTTATTATTTATGACAAAAAAATAAATAAGATACATTCATTCACAAGCTTTCTTTAAAAAAATTATTTATAGTTTTGTCTTTAAGGATACAGTAGGCACCACCACCTTCCATAGCTCCATTAGTGGAAATGGCACAGATAGATAAAACTGTCATTGAAAGGATGAAGTATGCCAGAATTAGTTGAGAATAAGTCTCCAGCAGACCAGCCTGACCCACAACAAATCCTGCAACAACAAAAGAAAATATTTCTTCGTTAATATCATTAAAAATAATAAACTTTAAGATGAAATTAACAACATATATTTCTAATGAATATATATTTAATTTAATAAAAAGATACAAAGATTTTGCAGGGTTATAGCTTCCCATGCTATTTTATTTAATGAGAAATAAATAACAAACAAACACTATTTTTAATATTAATTATGATTAGTTATGACATAAAACATTATAAACATTACTATTGTTATAAAACATATTTACAAAGCTCTTTGCTGGTAAAATAGGGGGTCAAACAAAACAAAAAAATATCTTCACATTTTAGTATAAAAAATTAATAGAATCAATAAAAAAACTTTTGTAAAGAAAGTGTCTGTTAGTACATATATATATGAAAAGTAGATCTTTTTGAACTGTGCTTTTCGTACATAGACATGACCATTTCAGCGTAACACCACTGCAAGTGTAAGTTTAGTCCTTTTAAGTTCCCTATTAATGTATGTGACTCTGTAGCATTGAGGATATGACTTTTGACTTACCACAGTTCTTCAGTTAAAGACATGGTTCAAAACTAGTGTAATTTTTTTAATAGTTTTTTTTCTTTCTAATCTAAAATGATGTTGGTAGTAAATAGATATTATAAACTAATAATTTAGAAATAGTTTGAGTATATTCTTTATTTATAGAATAATATACATTAGTAAATAATGTATTTTTACAAATTTTAATGTGATTATTTTCAACCAATTTGTTTGCTATAAATTGTGTTTCCCTGCTACACTAATTTCAAAAAGGACATTTTTTACATTAAATATCCGACTGAAAAAGAAATCAACAACTAAAAAAAATCCTCATTTATTATAGTGAAATATGGACAGTATTGAACAGATACATATATTAAAAAAAAGTTTACTTAGAAAACATGCTTACATTAACCTGCGATTGAAAAAGGCTTTTTAACATGTATGCAATAGTTATATATTGGTTTTATCATCTATATTTTAATACAATTTGCAGATAAATATAAAAATGTATTTATGCAATGTGTCTTTAATTTTATCCAACTAGAATTACTAGATACTAGTCACATCGCAGGATTTTAAACAATATAAATACTGAGTATAGAAGAAGGAAATCGTCATTACTTTTTGTAATTAGATGTTAACTATTCAATTTGATTCAATAAATCAATTTTATACAAAAAAATATTTTATATAATAAAAACCAAGGGAAATCAATTTGCTAAAAATTAGTTAAAAATTTTGAGCAATGGGATATATAAGTGACATCTGCTAAATGCCTGAAATTATATTGTCTCGTCGGCAAGTATAGAAATTGTAACTGAATTATTTGCTTCACAAACAATGTCTTCACGCAAGAGAGACCCACAAATTTCGATCATAGTGTTTTGTGTAGTTTCCGACAGAAATTTCGGGTCCCTGGGCAGGGCAGTCACTGGCCTCTCATGATAATATTTTCAAAAGTTGAATGGCCAGCTCAGTCCGCCGGGCCCCTGGGCATTTGGCCTCTGCCCACCCTCTCGGCGGCAATGGTTTCCAAGATATACTTAGCACTATAAGAACCAATTGACAAATGATTACCTAGAACTTCATCTCCAGATTCAACACGAAACTCTAAAAGGTCGTAAAAAATACCAGAATGTGATTCTTTTCCATGAAGTGCCAAATCATGCATGCCGCAATAAAAAAATCGTAGAAATGGAGGGACCCAGTTTGTTGCAATTTTCTTGAATTTGTCTTCTAAATGATGAGTTCAACTGCTCATCTATAGAAACTGCTTTGGCTACCAATAGTGCAACAAAATAGCTTGAATCCTTAATAAGAGTCTTTGTGCCATGTGCTTTGCATGTGGCTATGTGCATCTTCATTGAAATCTTTTAATTTTGTGCATAATTTGATGACAAATGCCCCCTGAACTCCTGGAATTACTTTTTGCGAAAACAACACGCACAATTTGCAAAAGCCACCTTTTAACATTTGTAAGTATGTCAACCCATGATGAATAGTTTGATAACCAAGCATATCTAAAGCCTCTGTTTCCACCACTGTCAGCTCTAAAAATCATATTTTTATCAAGGGTCGAACAATCAAGGATCAGCAGCAATTTTAACTTTGAAAGGTCGTATGTCAAGACATACCTTCCAATATCCAATTTAGGAAATAAAGAAGTGACAGCGACAATCAAATTAGAAATAGTTTCTTCAGTTGTGTCTGGCTGTTGAACTTGTACTGTTGTTCTCAATACATGTGATAATTCAGATACTGCAAACGCCCTAAAATCTTCTAATAACGACTTTTCGGAATCCTCCAATTGCTCTACTTTTCGTTTTATTGAGCCTGTACATTTATTTTCTGATATCCATCTTTTCATATTAATTTAGGATAAATTTTAAAATTCACTCAGTGGCAGACGATTATAAACTAACAAGAGTTGCCAGTTTATAAAAACAAGCTATTAAGCCTGTTCCATTCAGGACACAGGACGTGTTAGCGCATTTTCATGTTATGTATTATGGGTTTTATAAATTAAGGGGAGTAAGTCAAGTTGAATAACTGCTACAAACAAAAATAAATAATGAGTTATGCCCCTTTGTTAATATAGCTTATATAGTAAAAAAACGGTACCCTAAGAAACCCTGATACCCGGCCCTCATGTTATGTATTATGGGTTTTATAAATTAAGGGGAGTAAGCCATGTTGAATAACTGCTACAAACAAAAATAAATAATGAGTTATGCCCCATTGTTAACATAGCTTATATAGTAAAAAACGGTACCCTAAGAAACCCAGATATCCGGCTCTCAGAGGTCAAATCGCAAAATGGACTTTTGATGCACACATGGCAGCCCAAGACCTACAAAAAAAAGTATATACATCATGGGTCTAGGACTTATGGGTAATGACAGAAGACAGACAAAACGCGGACAATAGCGCATTTGACTTCTCAAAAATGTGCTGAAAACCTGAATGCCAAAAACATTTTCGAAGGACAAATCAAGCTACAGAAGGCCAAATTAAACAAAAAAAAATTAAAATAGGAAAATGCTTGTGCTTGTAGTCAAAATGTTTGAATTTTCAAATACATTTATTCATGTTAAAATAAATAACACAGCTCAACAAAAAAATTTTTTTTGAGAATTGCCAAGAATGTATGAATGAATTTATAACAATTCATGGGTGCTGATTTCAAAACTGCCACCGCTTTTGCTAAATTGGCTCTAATTTCTGAGATATTGGACACCCTTGAAAATATGATTGTACCCTTTGTGTAAAACAAATGCAATAAGTTTGGTGTCTGTTGTGTCTCATTGAAATTATTATATCTGAAGTTTTACAGCGCCATTTCTGAATCATGACAGCGGTTGGAAATATTTTATTTTGTTACGAACGCAGCGATTATATATTTCGATGATGTCAGAGCGTTATGACATCGCCACGAAGTTGAGATCGATTAACGAGTGCGCGGTCGCTTGAGAAGTTTGTAGAATATGTGTTTCTATCTCGCTGTAATTGGTGAGTAAATTTTGTGTTCTATGTCAAATTGTATAGTTTTAATTCGAAGATTAATTGTATTATATTACTTACAATTTAATTTAACTATTCTAAGTTATAACTTGGTTTATTTTTTTCTCTTTTATAGCTGCTTTCTAAAGACATCATGAGTTCACCACGAAGATGCTGCAAAAATAACACGAATGTATTCTGTTACATCTGTGGAGAATACATGATTGAAAAGCAAAGAAGAAATATAACCAAATTTGTACAGCAGACACATTTGGCTTATTTCGGTGTGAAGCTGGGTGACCAAGACAAGTGAGAAGAAAAGTCTAAGTTTCGGTGTACCAATGGTATGGCGAGATCCGAAAGACCATTTTGGTGATTGTTATTTTTGTATTGTGAATGTTAAAGGCTTCAATCGACATAAGAAATATAAGTGGGATTATCCTGATCTTTAATCTGCAAGGAGACCAATTCCACATAGCAGTGAAGTTCCTATACCAGTGTTTACTGGATTATTATAGCTTTCACCATCAGACTCCGACGAGGGGCAAGATCTGGAGTTTTTGGCAGATGAAAACAGAGACAGCGATTATGAAGGAAGTTCTTCAACACCTCAACCATTCAGCCAAGAAGAACTCAATGACCTGATACGAGACCTAAATCTGTCCAAGCAAAGCAAGCATCTGAGCTTTTAGCGTCTAGGCTCAATGAAAGAAATTTTCTCAAACCAGAAGTTAAAATAACATCTTATATGAAAAGAGAAGAGTTTCTTCTTCCATATTCCAGCAAAAGATCTTGTTTACTGTAATGACATCCCTGGACTTCTGCTCCAAATGGGACTACAAGACTACCATTCCGAAGACTGGCGTCGTTTTATAGACAGTTCCATCAGAAGCTTAAAATTTGTTCTGTTACACAATGGTAACCGCTATGCATCTCTTCCCATTGCTCACTCAACAACACTTAAAGAAGTGTATGAGAATATCAAAACAATATTGCAGAAAATCCGTTATTATGAGCATCAGTGGTCAATATGTGTTGATCTAAAAATGGTAAACTTCTTGCTTGGGCAGCAGTCAGGATACACAAAATACTCATGGTTCAAGTGCATTTGGGATAGCAGGGCAAGGCAAGATCATTGGACAAGAGTGGGATGGCCTGCAAAGGAAACCGTGGCTGTAGGTAAAGAAAATATCATCGACAAGCCTTAGGTTGACAAAAATAAGATCATTCACCCACCGCTTCATATCAAATTAGGTTTAATGAAACAATTTGTTAAGGCTTTGGACAAATCTAGCAATAGCTTCAAGTATATTTGTAGATCATTCCCCGGATTAAGCATGGAGAGAAGCTGAAAGCTAGGATTTTTGACGGTCCTCAGATTTGAGAACTCATCAACGATCGAAATTTTACTAATTTCATGGATAACCTTGAAGCTTCTTCATGGAACAGTTTTGTTTCAGTTGTCAGGAACTTGTTAGGTAATAACAGAGCAGAGAATTACGAAGAACTGGTGCAAGATATGCTCGCTAACTTCAGAAACATTGGAGCAAATATGAGCATCAAGGTACATTACCTGCAGTCATTTAGACAAATTTCCAGGTAACCTTGGGGACTTCAGTGAGGAACAATGTGAGAGGTTTCATCAGGATATGAGGGTGATGGAGGAGAGATATCAAGGAAGATGGGACATACATATGATGGCTGACTACTGTTGGAGCCTCCAGCGTAATAGCCCCAACGACACACACAAGAGGAAGTCGAGCAAACAGCGATCTGCTAATGCATTACCATAGACAATAAACATATTAATTAATTAATTAATGAGACATAATTAGTTTTTCAAATGATAATGTTTTCCTCTATAACACTATTACGCATATTTTTGAGTGGATCTATAGCTAGCCACCAGCAGTTTCACTACTATTTGTTAGTATACTATTTTACTTCATGCAATTCTTGACAATTTTCAAACACGGTGCATACATTATTTCATTAATTTTAATTATCTCGTAAAATAGAGCCAATCTAGCAAAAGCACTTACATATTCTAAATCAGCATAGTTGACTTTGTATAAAATGATTCAAATATCACTGGCAATGAATTCACTGTTTACCAGTGTAATTAATGTTATACTTAACATGGATTTAATTGAGAAATAAACCTGTATGGCATTGTCAGTTAATATAAAAAACGTGTTTGTTTTTTTTGTCCCCCCCCCCTCAGGAAAAATTCCTCTCTCTCTCTCTCTTTGAACTCTCTCAGTGAAACTGCGGGCTGAGACTTAGTCTCTTAGAGCCCATGAGATCAGACTTGCTGTGTCTCTCAACATCTGGAGACTGCCATAAAGCCCAATGGCCAGCAAGCTTCCGGACTGGTCCACCCTGCGGTCCGCCAGTCCGGGACACTCGAAAAGCACATGATCCATGGTTTCACCCACCTCCCTGCAGTGCCTGCAAAGGATGTCAACATTGGGCCTCAACTTCCCAAATACGAGCCAATAGGACAGTGCCCAGTACAAAACTGGAAATTAGCGCCTGCTCGACTCTCCTAAGCTGCCACCACGGGTCGGCTTTGGACGGCCGCTCTAGAAACTTTCAGACATTTCTTCCGTTCACCCCATTGTCCCAACTCGAGAACCACTTTGACTGTCCAAAGAGACAGATCTTGGAACGCGCTGCCTCGAATGAGCTTTTTCTTGCACCCACGGGCAGCGCTTGGGAATCTGTCGACTGTCGGATTGCATTGGCAATGCAGTCTGCCCTTTCATTTCCAGGCACGTCCACATGCCTGGGAACCCAGTGAAGGGTGACATAATGTTGTGACCCTGCATCGCCATCAGCATGGCTTCCAGAAGCTCAGGCCATTCTCGCGTCCCCTTTACGGCTTGGAGAACAGAGAGCGCATCGGTCAGGATAACAATGCTCATAGCAGGCAAAGTACCTTCCTGGATGAGCCCCCCAAAGTGGTCCACTGCCTCAGTAATGGCTGTCATCTCTGCCTCATAAGCACAGAGGGACCCACATGGCCCTGCATCGTCTTTCACAAATCGGGTTTGTGGGAAACTGATATGGACCCCAAATGAGGAGCTTGTCCGACCATCAATACTGGTTACAGAAGCATCAGTATAGGCCAGTATAGCGTCCCCCGGATAGGATCCAATCGTCTCCATAGCCGCATCGTGCATTGTTCGACAATCCTTTGCAATCCCAGAGTTGGTTTCAACCAGGGTCGTGCGGACCTCAGGCATGTATGAAGCTTCGCCAGGAGGAGCCCTGGAAAGTCTTTAGCAATAGGCAGTCAGTAGGCAGCTCAATCTCCGTGGACAGTCTTACTGCATGATGCATAAAAGACTTCATCGAGAGCCGCTTCCCTTCCACCCAGCCATCGACCATCTCCCTAAGGACAGAGGTCTTCTCATGCCGCTCATACGTGGTTATCACGGCCTGCTCCCTACGTATGCTCAGAGGCGGCACATTTGCCATAATTTCCACCGCTGCTGTTGGTGTCATTCGAAAAGTGCCTATGATCAGTCTCAGAGCCTGGTTTTGTGCAACGTCAAGGGCCTCTAGTGACGATCGAGACCCATAGACCTGCACTAACTGGCTATAATCTATCTGAGACCTTACTGCACCCATGTACAGTGTCCTCAGGACATCTGCTTGAGCCCCCAGGACTTGTTCGCCAACTTTTTGACAATGTTCAGTCGATTGGAGGCGCAGTGGGCCACCTCTGAAAGATGTGTGCAAAGAGTTCACTTCCTGTCTAGCGTGACACCCAGGTACTTGGGCTTCGGTTCCAGAGCAAGAACCGTACCCTCTACCTCCAGTCTGAATGGCTCATTGAGGATACTCGTGCCCATGGTAAACAGCGAGTAGCCAGTCTTCGAGACATTAATCTCTAGCCCCCACATCCTAGTATAACAGCCGACCATAGTCAGGTCCTTCTGGAGTGCACTCTCAAGGACTGAGACACTCTTTACGGTCTTCCAGATTGCTAAATCGTCGGCATACGGTAGGCTTTTATATCCCAGAAACTCTAGCGATGCCCATGTATATAAGTGTCTCCAAAAGAAGTAAATAAGGCAAATATCAATCTTAGAATGTTACTGCACTGTGTTTAGACCTATTTATAAAATATGTATTAATAACAAAAACACTGGAAATTAGATTGGTCAAAGGCCAAAGCCATGTATATTTTTTTATCAGTACCGACATTCTAAATATTTCGTGTACATGTGCACTGGCTTAAAAAAGCAAACGAATAGACTATACATTGACTAGTTTAAATTAATAAACTTTTTTTAATTTTTCAAATTGGCTGCTTATTTTGTTAATTCAAAGAACAAAAAAAAATGTTGTCATCTCAACTTAAATTCCTAAAAAAAAAAAAGGTTGATATTTGAATATGTATATATCATACAACTACATAAAAAATAAACACAACTTTTAAATTAGTTTATTTTTTGAAAAGCTGTATATAAAAATAAATCCATGTAAAAAGCACACATGTAAATCTTCGAAATATTTCGTGGAAAATAGTCTATTTATGAATTGGGCCCCCAAAATTTTCACAAACATAGCCATTTCATGAATGGCATCCACAAAAATTTTTGAAAAATGAATGTGTGCATAGCCTTTTCAAGTTTTCACAAACATGCCCTCAAAATTCATAGACTTAGCATCTGGCTATAGTAAAATTCACAGCACATTATAAGTATTGCAACATGATTTTCATTTTTATTTACATTGTAAAATTACAATGGATTAAAACAGGGCTGATAAGCAAATTAGATTTAAATTTAAATTTTTATAAATTCGTATTTATTGAAATCAATCATCTATAAAAATGTAATTATTAAGTTAAAGACACCATTGCGGCGTATTGGTGAGGAAGGTTCTTATTTATTATTAACATTTTTGTCCTAGCTATTGAAATTGTTTTAGTAGAATTCTTGATTCTACTTTATAATGTTCTTAAATAAAAATAAAAAAATAGACAAAAAATTGTTGGTTTTGAAAATATAGGCCTAATATGCTGATAATGATAACTTCTTCTTAGGTCTTCTACTTCTATTTGCCTTTTTTACAAATGCTCTGACAGGCTCTGTGGAACGTAGTTTGTGGAAATAACTGAACACGAAATACTAATAAAACTTAAGAACTAAATCAGAAATCTGGAAAAGACAGGCCATAAGTTGCATAAGTATTTTGAGTCACTTAGACTTCTTTGAGTTTGAAGAAAACACCAAGTCCAAATGACTGGTTTGAAAAACAGTGTGACCGAAATTAATAATTTTATTTGTATTAATATATTGAAAAATAATTGTAATTTCAAAAGAAAACATGCTAAAACAAAAGATTAAATGGGACTGGCTGAAAATATACATTTTAAATAGTAATAGGTAATGTCTAAATAGTCTAATGATCTATTTTCAATTTGTCACTTACCCCCTCTCAAAAATAACAGGGTTGAAAACATTGACAATGCAATGGGACAAAAAACTCCAGCAAACGTGCCAAGGACTCTTTGTGAAGCAGGGGATGAGGTTTCAAAAATTGATCTACCATCCTCACGTCGTATAGAAGAAATACTTAGACTTCTTCGAAAACTTCTGAGTCCTTTACTTATAAATGAATGGCTTGTGCTTGTTATATTGGCTACTGGTGAGATCAGTAAGGGTGATCTTTCAGAATCCGAATCAGTGAAATCACCAACATTTTCTACATCATCTGTCTGAGTATTTAAACTCATTTTCCAGATATAAACAACAAAACTGATAGTAACACGTATAAATTAATAATCCTAGTGAAAATAATGTTGTATGTTTACAAAAAACTTCAAGACTCAACCCACATCCGCCTACGAATTGGCCAGGTTTACAAAATTAATAGACAGAGAAGCCCGGAAGGAACACTTGTTTGGGATTTTTTTTCTTCAGTCACATGAGTGTCATGTGAGAGGCGAGAATGACGTAAACGGGCGGGAAAAGAGCTAGTAAAAATGTGTCGACCCCCCCCCCCCTCGTTGATAAAGGAAAATACGAAAACATTGGTATACAATATAAAATAATACCCATTAAAAGAGCGCTATCCTTTATATTCTCTCAAGGAAAGTACAATTCTTGGAAATGTGTTAGGTAGTTAATTTAGCTCACCATTTTTTTTTCTATATGCTATAGGGCTATTCACATTTTATACAACGCAAAGATATACACCCCCCCCCCCGTTTTTTTTTAACGTTGTATAACAAATATGAGTAACCGGTAGCGGCCTTAGGGATGACAGTTGGGAAAACCACCTCGAGCCGACTGCTTAAACTTTTTTTCCTACGCTTTTGACATACGTCCTAGACCAGCATTGGGCAAACTACGGTCTCCGAAATGTTCGATCCAGCCCGCTACTCGTTTCAGACGGAAGCATACCACTAGCCTTTTATGCTACGAAGTTTACCCATATTCGTTCGTGTCAATACTCGATTCATCTGCTCTTGGTCCCGCACGCCGGTCAAATTTATGAGCTCATAAAGTTTGCCCAACACTCCCCTAGGGGGCCGTCCATAAAGTACGTCACGCTCCAAGGGGGGGGAGGGGTATAAAAAGTGTGACAGTTTGTGACAAGGGGGGGGGTCACATTTTAAGTATATTTTTTAATTTTCTTTATAGTTTTTTTTTATTATTATTTTTTTAGGAAAAATTAATAGTTTTAAAAATAATTTCCAAAAAATTTTGTGAAACACTTGAATTTGTTTTATGTCAAAATAGCATGAAATGCATATCTTTTCAATGTGTTGTTCACAATTCCTCATGCTAGCTGTCTGCTGTATAATTATATCACTGATCAAGAAATTTGGAATTTGTATTATAATACAAAAAAGTAATTGAAGTTGCAATCCATCACTTCGTTAAAATAACCTTGATGCCTTATTTCTTGCAACCAGTGCACCAGGAAGGAATGCTTATAATCGCGTGGAACGTTGAATGGCTCCATTTAGCAGAGAACTGTCTGGTGTCATATTGCCAAATAAACATTATGGCAGTCACTTTGATTCGCAGGGCAGAACAATAAATGAGGATTTGGAAAAAACAAACTTCAAGTTTGCAGGTGAAACTTTAGCTGAAATCTGGTCGCATGTGATTGTTGACCAATTTCCAACAGTTGCAGAATATATCAACCCTGAGAAATCTGAATTGGATGCAGCAGGACTGATGTCGAAGGATAGGAATAGTTTTACCATCATGTTCACACCAGACAATGCTTCACTCAAATTGTGAAATTTCAGGACATAAATGTTGCGACAAAGTACGGAGCTCATTTTTCAACGTTTTACCTTCGAGATTATTTCCTCCTCCAAATCCAATCTCAATCAACCAAACAACTGATGGACTCAGAGATTCAGAAAGAGCAGATGCAGATACACATACATTTCCTTCATTGTTTGTTTGTGGCACAAAGGGGGGTCCAAAATCGTCAAAAATAGCGTGACGTACTTTATGGACGGCCCCTAGACCCCCGCGTACCATTAGTCCCAATCAAATATGTATCAACGGTCCAAACCTTCCTCCAATTTATTTAATATGTTTGTCACTGACATGACAATAAAGTACACAGTGGCGTCGCTAAAATCTTTAACAAGGGAGACATCCGGCTCAGAGGCGTAGCTAGGGGGCGGGGGTACATATGTCCCAGGGCGCTACTCACAATGGGGCGCCAAGTTTATATTTTACATATAATATTATATGATTTTCGAATGGAAGGGGGCGCTAAAAATGTATTAAAAAGGTATTGTGCCCCTGGCGCGAGTTAAGCTCGTTACGGCACTGATCCGGCTAAATGTTGAGGCGAGCATCCTTAAACAGTAATTTACCCTCTAAAGTCATGGAGGCCCAGCAAAGCGATCCCCACTCAACATAATACGTCACCATTTGATATCGGACTTAACTGAAAAAGAAATACCCTACCTCTTTTGAGCAAGAAACTATAAAAGATGCTTCATTTTTATGATTGCATATTATACATAACATGTGTACTTTTTCTAAAAAAAAATGGCACAGGAACGCCTAATTATATACATCGTGTCATAACGAAATACACTGAAAATATAGCAGTAAACAGTAAATTTTTGAATACGGAAAAAAGGTGCCGGAACGACGTTTCGGTGCGTTCCGCCAGAAAAAAACGTACTGTACATTACAATGAAATATCGACTCATCGATTCTTGATTACCCGGCCTCCACACTATCCGGACTAGTTAACCATATTTGTCTCTAATGAAATGAATATTTAAAGATAATTATATTCAAAAACTATTATTAGAGCTTTTTCTCGATTTTTGACCCTTCCCCCCTTTCCCTCTTGACATATTTTGTTACAATTCACATCCCACCCAATCCTAAAAAATCCACAAAGAGCATGTTTTGGCAATTTACCTGAAAAGAGAGAATACGAATAAAAGAGAGAAAAGCTGAACTTAATTATATGCCTATATATATATATATATATATATATATATATATATATATATATATATATATATATATATATATATATATATTAGAGCTGTTGATCGATTTAAAAAATTGATCGAAATTAACGCATGATTAAAATTTTTAATCGCAAATTAACGCACTTTTTAATCGACACAATATACTACATTTTGTTTGTATTCAGACTAGTAAGTCATAATATCATAGCATAAAATTGGTGTAATAAACAAGTCAGATTAATTTACGAAAGAGGTATAATTAATTGTAACAGATTTATTAAGCATTAGCACATATGTCTGTTGAGTTAGTTATTGGGACCAATTTTTTGACTTGTATCCATCACGTCAAGTGATGCGAGTTTTTTTTAATCAACAACAATGCCAAACAAGTGTTTTTCTCGTACCATAGGTTTCGAGATAATGACGTATTTCAACCCCTCTCCCCTCTATCCCTGTCGTATTTTGCTACACTTTGCCCTCCACCCCCCACGTATGTCTTGTTTACCCAACCCTCCACTACCGTACCTACCCCTTCACTTCCCATCCCAAAACAAAATACACACGTCATTTCTACCTCATATGAGTATTTTCCTTCATAAAATAATAGTATAGCCAGAAAGTACTTGCGCACTTATTATTAACGCGTTTTTAGAGCATTTTTTTTAGAAAATGCTCTAAAAACGCGTTAATAATAAGTTTTGTCTGTCTGTCATCACCCTAGATCTCAACAACCATAAGTCCTAGACCCATGATGTATATATCATTTTGTAGGTCTTGGCCTGCCAAGAAATGACTTTTTCCATTTCGCGATCTGACCTCTGAGGGCCATAAAAGGGGGCTTAGTACCGTTTTTTGCTATATAAGCTATATTAATAAAGAGCGCCTATATCTCAACAACCATAAGTCCTAGACCCATGATGTATATATCATTTTGTAGGTCTTGGCCTGCCAAGTGTACATCAAAAGTCCATTTCGCGATAGGACCTCTGAGGGCCGGGCTTCAGGGCTCCTAAGGGGCTTATATATTATATATACACCTTGTACGTTCAATAACCCATTCATTTGGTGCGAAATACTGCAGCACGTAGTTTCACCAAGATTTATTAAGAAACTCATCAAATGAAATAGTAAGCTTGTGTTCTGAGTTTAATTGAAAGTATCAGAGCTATGCAACAATTGACGGAGTTTTCGGACGATTAAATGACTATAATTTCGAATGTTTTCAATTATGAGTCCTATTTCAGTAACCACAAACCACTTGTAGTTAGATTTAAGAGACAATAATTTTTTTTCAAATATAAAGAAACGTCTTTATAATATTTTTTTCAGATATATGCATTACACAATTGAATTTATAAACATTTCCAAAATTTACAAATATTTACTGATAGCTAACATACGTACTGATACATAACAAGAAAATGCGCTAACACGTCCTGTGTCCAGAATGGAACAGGCTTAATTGCTTGTTTTTTTATTCCCACCTTTCCCCTCCTGTTAGATTTTTGACACACTTAGCAGCTTCTCTCCCCACAAAGATGACGTTACTTATAGCTTACCCAACCACCGTACCCCCTCTGTCCCATTTTTCCAAATCATGGCACCTGTCAATCAAACTAGGAGCACGCTACTGCAGATGTTGACTAATGGTATCATTGAGGGTCATAATTAGAAAATTAAGAAATGACACTCCTATTGTTTCAAGGCCATGTGGCTGCTATGATTTTATGTCAACGTGACAGTTTCTGTGTTCGGGGTATTTTTTTTTTTTTTTGCTTTTTTTTTTAAATCTTGTCTGATCTGGTTATGGTTATAGAATTGGGTTAATTACTGATTACTGAAATGACAACATTTGGCTAAAATTTAACGCATTTTGATGATTGCATTAAAAATATGTAGTCGCATATTTTTAACGCATTAATTACGCTTTAATTGTAGTTAAAAAAACAGCCCTATATAAAATATTAAATTTAGCTCAGTGTCACAATAATTCTGAAAAATACAACCACTGTCTCGTGTACAGTCTAGGCCTTGAGTGACAGGTGTCTTGTATATGAAACTATTAAAGCGATAAAAAAAATTTGCGCAAAAAATGATGATACAAAATTTCTAGAATCTCGTTATTTTGATCTAATTATAACCTGGCTCATGATACACTTATATTTTTTTACCTTTAAGTTGACTTCAACAATACACTACAGTATATAATGTAAACTAGTGAATGAAATTTTTCTCTTTTTACATCGACCGGGAATAGAGCAGGAAGTTTACTTGTCGTAATGCTATAAAACAAATACATCTTCATTTATATTACAAGTGGGGATTTTGTCGACATACCTGGGGGTGAGTGTGTGTGTGCGGATTGCGACAGGGTGGGGTGGTAGATCTACTTATAAAGTGAACAAACCTATAAACTTCAAAATTGTTGAGTGAAATACTGTTATCGATTTCTTGAACATTCAGTATTTTGGTCAAATTAACGCATTTAGGTGTTGCGTTAAAAATTTTAATCGCAAAAGTTTTTTGACGCGTTAATCGCAAATTAACGCAGTTTAATCAGCAGCCATAATATATATATATATATATATATATATATATATATATATATATATATATATATATATATATACAGTCGATTCCGCTTAATTGGGACACATCGGGACCGAGGCTTTTTGTCCCGATTAAGCGGCTGTCCCAATTAAACATACTAATTTACTATTGGCTTATTGGTTTGGTTTCTTTGAACTTGTCCCAAATAAGCGGCTGTCCCAATTAAGAGTCGTCGGGACCGAGGCTTTTTGCCCCAATTAAGCGGCTGTCCCAATTAAAAATACAAATGTACTATTGGCTTCTTGGTTTGGTTTCTTTGAGATTTGTCCCAAATAAGCGGCTGTCCCAACTAAGCGGTGTCCCAATTAAGCGGAATCCACTGTATATATATATATATATATATATATATATATATATATATATATATATATATATATATATATATATATATATATATTATATTCTTGATAAAGCTAGTATGAAATTTGAGAACTCGGAATTTACGATTAACATGTCCTTAAAGTGTCAAATATATCCCAAAAAAACAAACTATTTTTTTTTATTTATAGCAAAGTATTTGTTTTCATTATGTAACGTCCCCATTTTTTACTATGGTACGTAAGTTTAAAAGACTTGTTCAGATCAGATGACATTTTAATGTACCACGCAATGTTCTCTTTTATTTTCCAAACATTGTGTGTCGAAAAGTTATTGGCTGAAAGTAACTGTTTTTAAATATTGTGTTCAACGTGGCGTTAAATTAGCCAACTAAGAACCTAAAACTATAACAAACTCGGCGACACAGCTTAACAAATTATGAGAACAGTGTATTAATAACTATAAAAACATGAAATCATATTGTGATTCAGAAATCAAAATACTAAATGACAGATGCATTTTTTTAAATTTATTGCGATCGTTGCACAAGTTTTAATAAGAATGTGTGGCTCATTATTTAAAAAAGTCATTCGAAGTTATGAATAAAAAAATTAGTAATCACTAGGGAGCGACCGATAATCGGATCGGTATCGGACCGATATTGGCACTATCGGTTAATATCGGATCGGCCGATTTTCGTAGGAAGCAACCGATAGTCGTACCGATATTCGCACTATGGGTTTTATATCTCATATGTGCCTTTCCTTCCTAAAATAATAATAAAGCAAGAAAGTAATCGCTCCCTTATCATTAACGCGGGTTTTTTTTATACCCCCCCGGCCCAACCCAGTTTCATTTTAGACACAGCAGCACAAAGATGACGTCATTTACCAACAGGGTCGGCGAGATGAAGGACAAATTTACTTTAATCTTTCGATTCTATAAATGTTACTTTTATATTCTTTCATTCATTTACTTTCTTACTATCAACTATTTGTTAAATGTTTTAGTGAACAACAGAAAAGAAAATTGTATTGTAAAATGACACTCTTTGATGTTACCGCATGGTAATTCAAAGCAAAATTTTTATCGATCGGCTTTCATTTTTCATCTTCTTTCGTGTGTCAACATTAAAAATTCTTTCTTTCGTTTCATTTTGGTTAATAGCAACAGTTGTATCTGGGACGAGGCGTGAGTGTTTGCCGGTTTAACTCTTAGAGACAAATCAATTGATGTTTAACTCTTAGAGAAAAATATATTGAAGTTTTTATTGCTATATACAAAGCACAATCGAAAATATGCCTTTCCATCATATCGAGATCGCTAGTTTCAGAACTTTAATTAATTAATAGACTTGCCAGGCAATAAATGATGCCTAGCTGTCGACAAACATTGACAAAACAATTGAAACATAGATTTTAACTTCGTAGGCTGCAGTTGAAAGATAAGTTGGCTTCAATTAATATTATATTTACAACTGCCGATTGCTGAACGTCCATACAAAGTTTTATTGGTGTTACATTACATTGGTTAGAACCTGGATTATTCTCTCAGGATAGCTAAATCCCAGGATAGGTCCCGGGAAATTTTCTTATCCCGGGATATTGTTGGGTAAATAAAAGGAGGCTGGGAAAGGTACCACCCACACAATCCCATACAATAGCCGTGGCTACAGAATTATAATTATAAACGGGTTCATTATACGTTCAACAATTGACTATAGTACCTCCACCAATACACTACAGTATATAATGTTAACTAGTGAATGAAAGTTTTCTCTTTTTACATTGACAGGGAAGGGAGCAGGAGGTTTACTTGTCGAAGGGCTAAATAACAAAAACATCTTCATTATATATATTACAAGTGGGGCTTCAGTCGACATACCTGGGGGTGAGGGTATGTGCGAACTGCGACAGGGTGGGTGTGGTAGATATACTTAATAAGTGGACGGAACTTAAACTTCAAATGGTTGAGTGAAATTCTGTTATTTATCGATTTGGTGAACTTTCCGCATTTGGTAAAATTAACGCATTTAAGTGTTGTTTTATAAATTTTAATTGCATTTTTTTTTTGGCGCGTTAATGGCAAATTAACGCAGTTTAATCAGCAGCCCTAATAAATGCATTTTTACTTTTTTAGTTTGACATTAGTTATTTACAACTTTATCTTACTTTTCTGTTTGTGAACAAGTAAAAAGTAAAAACAACAAATTTTTTGTTATAAGTTTAATTTTAAACAATAAACATGCAGATTTATGAGATTATGCAGGCATGGTTTGTGTTTCTGACTTCTGTCTTCCGGTCTGTCTTTTCAAATTGTTTGTTTTTCTAATCTTCTAATCATTTGCAAGACACTCTTTCATTAATAGCAAAAGATCGGTATCGGTATCGGCAAAAATACTGGGGGAAAATATCGGTATCGGACTATCGGTAAAAAGGCATATCGGTCGCTCCCTAGTAATCACAATGAAAGCTTTTATTTTTAACATTTACGCTGTACAAAATTTAAAAAAAAAAAATGACTTAACTGATCAAAGTCCAGTTATCTCACAGTTCTTTATTTTTTCTCGAAAACCGGTACCAAGAAATATTGTTATATTTGGAAATGGACTACAGATCAAGTCATATTGTTCTACATCAGTTATAAGAAAAAAAGAATTTTATTAGTGCTTAGATTGTATTGCATGCTAAAAAATTATTTTCCTATCAGTGCAAAGGCTAACGGAAATTTTCTGGACATTTCTTTAAACAAATTTTGTATAGCATACACAGACAACACTTTGTAGCATGTTTTCAAAACACGTTGAATGATTTCCAGGCATGTTTGTTAGACAATGCTTAGATTATAAAATTTCAATTTCTGTATGGCACTCCTTTCTCACATGTATTCCTGCGCGTCAGCTGTCTTTGTGAAAGTGTCTTAATGAGCTTCCGGTCGCTTTGTTTACACTTGATTAATACTTAGCTCGGTAAATTCTATTAATTCTACATTTTCGTCTAATCTAAGATATAATGAGTTTAAATTTATTACCAAAATTTAATTTTTCTGACGTTGACAAGTTTTTAAAGTCACAAAATGTCCCGATATCAGAGAGAGAAGTTACGAAGGGTTACAAATACTTCTCTGAGAAGTATGTCCATGACATGAAAAGTTACATTTCGTTTGTAAATTTTACACTAAAATTGTTATTTAAAGTTTTTATAATTGACGATTAGGATTACCATCAGGCAGTAGCGTGCGGGGGGCAGGGGGGCCCTGCTTATTTGCTCTACTTAGTAAAATGTATTACCTGCCCCCTGCTATTGCCTGGCCCCCTGCTGTAAAATGCCTGGCCCCTGCTGTAGAATTTTCACGCTACGGGCTGGTAACCAGTTTAGGGATAGATAGGGTGAGTTAACGTTAGGTTTATTTAATTTGTTATAATTTAAAAGGTAAAAAGCTCAGTCCTCAGCAAACGTTGAGAATTAGACCTATCTTAAATCACACAAGTCATAATTTTCTAGCTGGACATATTCCTTACCTTGGCACTTATTTACAGTAACACCAACATTAACTTTACTTAATTTTACATTACCATAATCTTAACCGAAACCCTACTACAAACACTCATGTACATTATATTATTTAACCATGATTGTCAAAACAGTATATTTTTGGTTAGCATATATTGTGCGATAGATAGTAATTCAAAATCGGTTGTAAAAGGTTTGAAACTACTACCTCATTGTCAGTGGCGCAACCAGCAAAAAGTGCTGGGGGGGGGGCTCACATATTGAAAAAAGACATTTTGACAGTCTTTTTAGTAACTTTATATAGTAAAATATGTATTGATGATTTGGTTGCGCCACTGCTCATTATGCTGAGGTGATGGTCAATGTGTTATTTTTCTTAAATAAACAATATACAGTTACAGACCTTAGCTATACACTAGGAAATGTAGTCAAACTAGCAGCGAGATGCTATAGAAGCCAGAGAAAAAATCACGAACCTCATAATTTACAGGTAAAAGGAAAAATATATGATATTATAATAAAATATGTTACTTATTAAATATTTTTTAAAGTGAAAATATCTGGTGATTTTTTGGTGCGAGAAGGGAATTTATATCTGTACAGCCAGATACAAATGTTTGAAAAATGACAAATTAACATAAAACATAGCCTTTTGGTTGAAGGAAGTCGGACTACAATGAGTCATATTCAAAATGTTAACTTTAATACATTGATACTTTTTTACTGAGTTGAAGTTGTTTGCATTAAACACATGTTTAACTGTTTACAGACAGTCAATTAAAATATTAAGATTAAAATGTCGAGAGCATACACTAGTGTTAGCAGTGGTCTTTAATTATAAAAATTATATCGTATAGTATTAAAAATCAAGAAAAACATTGTTATAGTTTTAACATAATAATAAATAATCACACTGAAAAATATTTTAAATTTTGATTATTTGATTTTCATGATTAAAATTAAAAGAATAGCAGCAACAGAAATTTATTATTCTCAAATTCGCGTACATTAATTGGTACCGGAAGTGTATCTTGTCATTTTAAACAAACAATTCACTAAGGGGACTACTTTTTGAGAAAGGTGTATAGTAGTGTGAAGATTTTTTCACGTCAACAATATCATTCTTTGGTAATAAAACTCCATGATTTTGTTA
Source organism: Bulinus truncatus (assembly GCA_021962125.1). Classification (NCBI taxonomy): domain Eukaryota; kingdom Metazoa; phylum Mollusca; class Gastropoda; family Planorbidae; genus Bulinus; species Bulinus truncatus. Next base: position 2,866,579 of record JAGDYQ010000099.1, read on the forward strand.
AAAAGAAAATTAAAATGTAAACTTTGTTCAAAGCGAAGTTAAGGCAATATTTTTCTCCGATCAATGAAATTAATGATATATATTAACAGTGGCGTCGCTATGGTTGGTGTCACCCGGTGCGGAAAATTCATTGTGTCAACCCCTACCCGCCCCCCTCAAGACAGCCACCATGAACAATAGAACATATTTTGAATTTTCCTGCTCTTGACCATAGAGAATCCACTACCATTGTTAATAATTGTTATGTTTGTGAAATACGTCGTCCTATAGGTCCAAATGTTAAGTTTTAATGACATAAGATACAAAAAAACAAATTACAAAATATAATTTAACGTGGAAGCATTTAAGAACTGCAACAACAAGCAAAGCAAAGTCAAATTATTGTTTTTTTTTTAACAATAAAGTTAATTTAAAATGTTCCTTTCCTGGTCTACATTCTTTGGAAGCTGACACACATCTCTTTTAGATTTAGCAACTTGCCTTGTCACAGCACCGAAAGATCCATCCATGTTCTGAAAAGAATTCTAATTTTTTTAAAATTTCAGACCAATAATGACACGGAACTGGTACGTTTCAGAAAGAAGCATCTGATAAAATATTCCAATGTTTCTCACTAAATTTGGCTCATCACTTTGGTTTCAATCATTTTCAGCTTCCACTTCAGAATCAAATCCGTCTACTTCTATTTCATGTATTTATGCGTCAATCTCTCACATTTCTGTAGAATGCATGCTGCTAGCATATGAGGAATCAGACACAGTATCATGTGTCTGCTGATGAGTAACGTCTTTTGACGAGCCTTGGCATATCGAACTATGGATCAATGGAGCAATTGTTTGCCCTGTCGGTGTTTTCATCCACTAGGTATTTTTGATTTGTGAACTCTATGTTGCAAGATGGAATATTCTCGAGCATGAAAGTTAGCAAAATATAAACATTCATTTTTTTATAATCCTGGAACGTGCATTATACTATTATTTAACTGCTGATAACACAATATAATTAAAAAAATCTAGTAACAGCACTGGCTGGATTATGCTAAGATAAAAGCGTAATTGTGTACTCAATGCTGGATTTATCAGGATACTTTAAGCGATAACAACGATAGTATTACTGTCTGTATACCAGATAGATATTACTTACATTACTTGAAACCACCTGACTACATGCGTCATTTTTTTTTAGCGCGTTTAAAAATAATTCAAGATTGATCCGAGCAGCTTTAAATTGTATTCATTTACATAAGCTCCAATCGCTCTGCATGATGGCACCATGTGCTACTGCTCTGCATGGTGGCACCTTGTGCTACTGCTCTGCAAGGTGACAGCATGTGCTACAAATCTGCATGGTTGCACCTTGTGCTACAAATCTGCATGGTGGCACCTTAGGCTACTGCTGATGTTTTTAACTATGATTGGTCGTAAAACCTGACTAGACCGAGTTCTTTCTGCTATGAAATTTAGAATTATTCATTATGGTGTCACCCCTACATTGGTGTCACCCGGTGCGGTCCGCACGCCTGCACCCCCTAGTGACGCCAATGTACATTTATATATATTACTAGGGCGTATTTTATATGAATTTTAGTATACCGTGTACTCAATTATTTAAAGTAATTTCCTTCTTACTATTTTTAGCCATTACAATATTGAGACAAGAACAAATTAATTTTGAAATTAACTAATTTGTTTATCAGTGGGTATTCAGTGAGATATTCCTGTGGGCCGAGCACTCATTCAGCAATATAATTTTAGATGTGAAATGGTACAACCGTTTATTGTGGACATTGCAAAGCGGATATATGGTCTAGTGGCAAATTTCCTTTTGTTAACCTCGACAGCACATTTCTTACATTATTTTTTTTTGGCATTTTTAGCTATAATACTATTTGAAAAAAAAACTATATAATATTTTCTTCATTGTAAAGATAAGTAGACTTTCGACTATCCGACATAATGTTGCGCCATTACTTTCGAACATTCCCTATACCAGGGATCGGCAACCTGTAGCTCGCGAGCCGCATGCGGCTCTTTCGATGTCAAGTTGCGACTCTTTCGATTGTCAAATTGCGGCCTTCCAGTTCAATGCGCAAATAATTAGAATGATATTACTTAATATACCTATTCCTAATCAAATAACAATATTGAAAGAATAATTTGAGTGGCTCTTTAAAAATTGAGAAAATTGTAAATTATAACTTTTGGCTCTTCCATTTCAAAAGGTTGCCGACCCCTGCCCTATACTACAAAAGGCCGCGCACGCGCGTGTGTGTGAAGTCCCTGTAAGGATGAGATGAACTTTCTTATATCATATTAACCACCATAGGGGGATGATATAGAGGAGATGTAGCGGGAGACTTAAACCATGACCTATCTCTACTGGTCATCCCCGGAGATCGAACCAGGGACTTACAGGTTGACAGTCGAATGTTTTACCACACTAGCAACCAAAGGCCGTAGATCTGTACATAATAATAGAATGCCTGACATATTGTAATAAAATAAATTATTACAGTAATTCTATTATATATATATATATATATATATATATATATATATATATATATATATATATATATATATATATATATATATATATATATATATTATGGCTGCTGATTAAACTGCGTTAATTTGCGATTAACGCGTCAAAAAAAATTTGCGATTAAAATTTTTAACGCAACACTTAAAATGCGTTAATTTTACCAAATGCGGAAAGTTCACCAAAACGATAAATAACAGAATTTCACCATTTGAAGTTTAAGTTCCGTTCACTTATTAAGTAGATCTACCACACCCACCCTGCCGCAATTCGCACACACCCTCACCCCCAGGTATGTCGACTGAAGCCCCACTTGTAATATATGATGAAGATGTTTTGGCTATTTAGTCCTTCGACAAGTAAACTCCTGCTCCCTTCCCGGTCGATGTAAAAAGAGATAACTTTCATTCACTAGTTTACATTATATACTGTAGTGTATTGGTGGAGGTATAATGAACCCGTTTATAATTAGATCAAAATAACGAGATGCTAGAAATTTTGTATCATTTTTTTTTGCGCATAATTTTGTATCGTATTTTGATAGTATAACATCTTGCTAATACATATGTACCTGAGACTGTGGCTGTATTTTTCATAATTATTGTGATACTGAGTTAAATTTTATATATGGCTGTTGATTTACTGCAATTAAAGCGTAATTAATGCGTTAAAAATATGCGAATACATTTTTTAACACAAACACCTAAATGCGTTAAATTTTACCCAAATGGTGTTATTTCAGAGTTGCAGATGAAATAAAAAAAAATCAGTAAATAACCCAATTCTATAACCAGATCAGACGAGATTTAAAAAAAAAAGGAAAAAAAACCCGAACACAGAGTGTCACGTTTACATAAATCATATCATCTATATGACCTTGAAACAATATGATTGCCATTTCTTAATTCAAACTTATGACCCTGAATGATGCAGTTAATGAGCATCTGCACGTGTTATAGTTTGATTGACAAGTGTCATGGCTTTGAAACAATGTAACTTGTGGTTGGTAAGTGACGTCATCAACCAATATTAACATTACCCACCTCCCCACCAATACAAACACAGTCGGCGAGTTGATGGACAAATTTACTTTTAATCTTTTTTTGAAGTTTTTGCTTTGCACGTCGATGTATATAAATGTTATTCTTATATTCTTTCAATCATTTACTTTCTTACTATCAACTATTTGTTCAATATTTTAGTGAACAACAAATAAGAATTTTTTTATCGGTCTGTCAGTTATATTAATAAAAAAATATTGTGTAAAATGACACTCTTTGATGTTATCGGTCGGCTTTCATTTTTCATCTTCTGTTCTTTCTTTCCTGTTGACGACACACTTTATAAAAAGTCGCGACCCACATGTGAGACTGAGAACAAATGAACAAGGATGGTTACTTGCTCGCGTCAAAAATGAGTCGAACATTTCAAGGTCTGGCTTGTCAAAGACGTCACACACACACACACACACAAAGGTTTAATACTCTATTGCTTAGGCCAAGTAAGTGCGAAAAAATAATAACAGGTTGTTATTATTTTAAAATGACATGTTGATATAATTTTAAAATGTTACAATTAATAAATAAAGTATTTTTTCGATTAAATATGCGTTAATTTGCGATAATTTTTTTAATTATGCGTTAATTTCGATTAAATTTTTTAATCGAACAGCAGTTCTAATATATATACATAATCGGCTAACATAGACGGTGGACCGTTTGACAGACCTTCACACCGTGCGGTGTAAAGGATGATAATGGCAATAAAAGCCACATGTCTGCACGTTACAAATACCCGGTACCGCACGAGATGAAAGAGCACATCGCTTAAAAAAAATCAGCGCAAGAGAGGTTCTACGTCACACCGTCGCGGAGTTAAAAAAAAAACAGCGCGCGTCGACCGTCAGTATAAAAATAGTCTGGGGAAATCCAAAATTATAGAAATTGAAAAGAGACGACTTTATTCTTGAATAAAAATGAATTCTAAACACAACAAGGATTTCTTTTTAATGAATTAAGATTTTTAAATGATATGGAGTAGTGTGCGCAAATTATGTACAGTTGGAATAAACATGAAATAGAAGAAAATTAAAATAATACATGTTCTAAGAACATGCAGTTATACTAAATGCCCCTTTTTGTAATTTTGTACATTGAGACCTACTGCGATTCGGGCATGACTTGAGTGGAAGGGGGTGGCGGGCGGGCGAGGGAGGGAAGGATGGGTGTGGGGCTAAGTGAAAGAGAATTGAGAAACTGTAAAAAAAAAGAACTATTGAGAAATAGTCCTTCAAAATATTATGAATGAATTAAGATTAGTCAATGATATGGTGTTGTGAGCGCATCACCATTTTCAACTCCAACTGCGTGCCTAATAGCCGGTCCGGGTACCGGGCCTATTTACTAGTATATATATATATATATATATGTATATATATATATATATATATATATATATATATATATATATAATATATGTATAAATTCATTATTAATAAAAATATTTATCGTAATCATTCATTTTAATTGCGCATAAATATTGATTGCTATGCCGGATAGTCAGTTGCGTTGGAAGGGTAGTGCGGCAGCACATGGCGCCTAGCTAGAACTGGCGCCGAAATATTATAATTTTCAGCCACTAGACTAAACATAAGCAATTTACGGCCCGGAGACATAGTACGGCCAGTTTGGCGGTTTGATCCGATCTACAATACATTCCATTACGTTCATTTACATCGGAAACGTTTACTACTAATGTTCATATACAATATTCTAAACACTACATTCGTCTGCTCTTGGTCCGGCCCTTCAATCAAATTTAAAAACCCATTGTGGCCCTTCAGTGGTTATAAATCTACATCTCTGATATCTCGTCAAATATTTCACATTTATCTACGAAATCTCATTTATACATGAAAAGGCGTGGTTGTTTAATTCAAATAAAAATGGGCGATGATATGTGGGTGTCAAACTGTAGAGGAAAAGGCTAGGACAGTCAGTGAATGGCCTATACAATGTGTATATGTACTTAAAGTACAATGATCTGCTAACACCATAGATATAAAGAATAGATTGCTTATGGGCTATGGAAGAGCGTCGAACCAACGGTGCTGAACTACTTCCGACCATTACCTATATATTTCAAAAAATCTTGCCAACTTTGATATCTATGGCTAACACACTAGACTTTAATTTTGTTTACAGTACTTCTGTAATATGAAAGAAAAAATTGACTGTTCAGTCGATTTTTAACCAATTTGTGGCATTTTCATTACAATGAAAAAAATAAGTATTATCAGTTGTACATGTAACATTGAAAGGCAGAGGCTTACCTAATTGTTACATTAAATAT